>CM055904.1:22718792-22876292 GCA_029582155.1 Panopea generosa | reverse complement strand
TACATGTTTCATTAGAGATATGGTGAATTTTAATATAGATGTTTATGGGTGAGGTTGGGGTCGTACACCGGTTTTAAAGAGTAGTTTCGCCGTTGATACAGGTTCACACGTAGTAAAAAATGTTCATCTAAGAAAGAGTCCGAATGACGACAAGCAGTATTTAATTGCTGTCTTTTTTTAGAATGGGGATTTCGTTTCAAGTTTACCACTCAAATTTAAATATCGATCTGGTGTTGAGGTCTAGAGGATAATTATCAGTCATCCTCATCATTAAGTGAATTTGTTATTGTGATTATGCCTTGCTGAATTACTTATACAGCTGATAACAAGTCAGATTGTTCTCATTCTTTACTGTCAGACTGGTCTCATTTTGTGCAGTCAAACTGTTCTCATTATGTTCTGTAAGATTGTTCTCATTCTGTTCAGTCAGATATTTTCTCATTTTGTTCAGTCTGATTGTTCTCATTATGTTCCATCAGATTATTCTCATTTTGTTCAGTCAGACTGTTCTCATTATGTTCTGTTATATTGTTCTAAATATGTTATGTCAGATTGCTCTCATTATGTTTTGACAGCATGTTCTCATTATGTTCTTTCAGATTGTACTTATTTTGTTTTGACAAATTGTTATCATTATGTTCTGTTAGATTGTTCTAAATATGTTCTGTCAGATTTTTCTCATTATTGTTTGACATATTGTTTTCATTATCTTCTGTCAGATTGTTCTCATTATGTTCTGCTATATTGTTCTAAATATGTTCTTTCAGATTGTTCCCATTATGTTCTGTTAGATTGTTCTAAATATGTTCTGTCAGATTGTTCTTATTTTGATTTGACAGATTGTTCTCATTATGTTCTGTCAGATTGTTGTTATTGTGATTTGACAGATTGCTCTCATTATATTCTGTCAGATTGTTGCTATTACGATTTGACAGCATGTTCTCATTATGTTCTTTCAGATTGTACTTATTTTGTTTTGACAAATTGTTATCATTATGTTCTGTTAGATTGTTCTAAATATGTTCTGTCAGATTTTTCTCATTATTGTTTGACATATTGTTTTCATTATCTTCTGTCAGATTGTTCTCATTATGTTCTGCTATATTGTTCTAAATATGTTCTTTCAGATTGTTCCCATTATGTTCTGTTAGATTGTTCTAAATATGTTCTGTCAGATTGTTCTTATTTTGATTTGACAGATTGTTCTCATTATGTTCTGTCAGATTGTTGTTATTGTGATTTGACAGATTGCTCTCATTATATTCTGTCAGATTGTTGCTATTACGATTTGACAGAGTGTTCTCATTATGTTCTGTCAGATTGTTGTTATTAAGTTCTGTTAGATTGTTCTTAATCGGTTTTGTCACATTGTTCTCATTATGTTATATTAGATCAATTTCATTTTGTTCTGTCAGATTGTTCTCATTATGTTCTGTCAGATTGTTCTCATTAAGTTCAGTCAGATTATTCTTATTATGTTCTGTCAGACTGTTCTCATTGTGTTCTGTCAGATTGTTCTCATCAATTTCTTTTAGATTGTTCTCATTATGTTCTGTCAGATTGTTCTCAATATGGTTTGACATATTGTTTTCATTATGTTATGTCAGATTGTTTTCATTATGTTCTGCTAGATTGTTCTAAATATGTTATGTCAGAAAGTTATCATTATGTTCTGTTAGATTGTTCTCATCATATTCTGTTAGAATGTTCTAAATATTTTCTGTCAGATTGTTCTCACCTGTTCTGTTAGATTGTTCTTAATATGTGCTGTTAGATTGTTTTCATTATATTCTGTTAGATTGTTCTCATTTTGTTCTGTCAGATTGTTCTCATTATGTTCTGTCAGATTGTTCACATTATGTTCTGTCAGATTGTTCTCATTATGTTCTGTCAGATTGTTCTCTTGATATTCTGTCAGACTGTTCTCATTATGTTCTGTCAGATTGTTCACATTATGTTATGTCAGATTGATCTCATTTTTTCTGTCAGATTGTTTTCATTATGTTCTGTCAGATTGTTCTCTTTATGTCTGTCAGATTGTTCTTATTATGTTCTGTCAGGTTGTTCCCATCATGTTCTGTCAGATTGTTCTCATCAATTTCTGTCAGATTGTTCTCATTATTTTCTGTCCGATTGTTATCATCATGTTCCGTCAGGTTAATCTCATTATATTTGTCAGATTGTTCTTATTATGTTCTCTGAGATTGTTCTCATTTAGTTCTGTCAAATTGTTTCCATTATTTTATGTAAGATGGTTTTCATTATATTTTGTCAGATTGTTCTCATTATGTTCTGTCAGATTGTTCTCTTGATATTCTGTCAGACTGTTCTCATAATGTTCTGTCAGATTGTTTCCATTATTTTATGTGAGATGGTTTTCATTATATTTTGTCAGATTGTTTTTATTATGTTCTGTCAGATTGTTATTATTATGTTCTGTCAGATTGTTCTCATCATGTTCTGTCAGATTGTTCTCATCAATTTCTGTCAGATTGTTCTCATTATGTTCTGTCAGATTGCTTCCATTTTTTATGTAAGATGGTTTTCATTATATTTTGTCAGATTGTTCTCATTATGTTCTCTCAGATTGTTTCCATTATTTTATGTAAGATGGATTCCATTATATTTTGTCAGATTGTTCTCATTATGTTCTGTCAGATTGTTCTTATTATGTTCAGTCAGATTGTTCTCATCATGTTCTGTCAGATTGTTCCCATCAATTTCTGTCAGATTGTTCTCATTATGTTCTGTCAGATTGTTCTCATCATGTTCCGTCAGGTTGTTCTCATTATGGTCCGTCAGATTGTTCTCATCATGTTCCGTCAGGTTGTTCTCATTATGTTCTGTCAGATTGTTCTCATTATTTTCTTTCAGATTGTTCTCATCATGTTCCGTCAGGTTGTTCTCATTACTTTTGTCAGATTGTTCTTATTATGTTCTCTGAGATTGTTCTCATTATATTTTGTCAGATTGTTCTCATTATGTTGTATCGGTTTGTTCTTATTATGTTCTGTCAGATTGTTCACACTATGTTCAGGCACATTGTACTCATCAAGCTCTGTCAAATTGTTCTCATCATGTTCCGTCAGGTTGTTCTCATTATGTTCTGTCAGATTGTTATCATTATCTTCAGTCATATTGCTCGCATTATGTTCAGTCAGATTGTTCTCAATTTTTATGTCAGATTGTTCTCATTATGTTCTGTCAGATTGTTCTCATTATGTTCTGTTAGATTGGTCTAAATAGTTCTATCAGATTGTTCTCATTATGTTCTGTTAGATTATTCTCATTTTGTTCTGTCAGATTGTTCTCATTATGTTTTGTCTGATTGCTAGCATAATGTTCTGCCAGGTTTTTCCCATTATTTTTTGTCAGAATGTTCAAATTATGTTGTCAGATTATTCCCGTTAAGTTTTGTCAGATTGATCCGAATTTGTTATGTCAGATTGTTCTCATTATGTTCTGTCAGAATGTTCTCATTACGTTCTGTCAGATTTTCCTCATAATATCCTGTCTGATTGTTCTCATTATGTTCTGTCAACTTGATCCGAATTTGTTCTGTCAGATTGTTCTCATTATGTTCTGTCAGATTGATCCGAATTTGTTCTGTCAGATTGGTCTCATTATGTTATGTCGTATTGTTTTCATTATGTTCAATCAGATTGTTCTTATTATGTTATGTCATTTCGTTCTTATTATTTTCTGTCTGATTGTTCCGAATATGTTGTGTCAGATTGTTTTATATTATGTTCTGTCAGATTGTCAATATTAAGTTCTGTCAGATTGTTCTGAATATGTTGTGTCAGATTGTTTAATGTTATGTTCTATCAGATTGTCATTATTAAGTTCTGTCAGATTGTTCCAAATATCAGCAGTCAGATTGTTCTTATTATGTTCGGTCAGATTGTTCTCATTATGTTCTGTCATTTTGTTCTCATTATGTTCTGTGAGATTGTTCTCATCATGTTCCGTCAGGTTATTCTCATTATGTTCAGTCAGATTGTTCTCATTATGTTATGCCATATTGTTCTCATTATATTTTGTAAGTTTGTTCTCATTATGTTTAGTCAGGTTGTTCTCATTATGTTCAGTCATTTTGTTCTCATTATGTTCTGTCAGATTGTTCTCATAATGTTATGCCATATTGTTCTCATTCTGTTCTGTCAGATTGTTCTCATTATTTTTAGTAAGGCTGTTCTCATTCTGTTCTGTCAGATTGTTCTGATCATGTTCAGTTAGATTGGTCTCATTAATTATGTCATTTTGTTTTCATTATGTTCAGTCAGATTGTTCCGAATATGGTCTGTCAGATTGTCATTATTATGTTCAGTCAGATTATTCCGAATATGTTCAGTCAGATTGTTCTGATCATGTTCTGTCAGATTGTCATTATTATGTTCGGTCAGATTGTTCGGATTATGTTCTGTCAGATTGTCATTATTATGTTCGGTCAGATTGTTCTCATTACGTTATGTAATGTTTTCTCATTATGTTCAGTCTGATTGTTCCGAATATGTTCTGTCAGATTGTTCTTATTATGTTATGTCATATTTCCATTATACTGTTCTGTCAGATTATTCCGAATATGTTTTGTCAGGTTGTTCTAACTATGTTCTGTCAGATTGTCATTATTATGTACGGTCAGATCGTCTCATTATGTTATTTATTTTTTTCCTCATTATGTTCTGTCAGATTGTTCCGAATATGTTCTGTCAGATTGTTCTGATTATGTTCTGTCATATTTTCAGTATAATGTTCTGTCAGATTAGTCAGATCATGTTTTGTCAGATTTTTCTTATTTTGTTCTGTCAGATTGTCATTATTATGTTCAGTCAGATTGTTCTCATTATGTTCAGTCAGATTGTTCTCATTATGTTCAGTCAGACTGTTCTTATTATATCCTGGCAGATTGTTCCCAATATGTTTAGTTAGATGTTTTTCATTACGTTCTGTCAGATTGTTGCCAATAAGGTTAGTCAGATTGTTCTTGTTATGCTTTGTCATATTGTTTTCATTATTTAATGTCAGATTGTTCCCAATATGTTCAGTCAGATTTTTGCGAATATGTTCTGTCAGATTGATCTCATTATGTTCAGTCATATTGTTCTCATTATGTTCAGTCATATTGTTCTCATTATGTTTAGTGGGATTACTATCATTATGTTCTGCCAGATTGTTCCCATTGTTTTTTGTTAGAATGTTCTCATCATGTTCTGTGAGGTTGTTCTCATTAAGTTCTGTCAGATTGGTCCAAATTTATTCTGTCAGATTGTTCTCATTATGTTCTGTCAGAGGTTTTTCAATATTGTTCAGTCAGATTTTCCCCATTACATCCTGTTAGATTGTTCTAATTATGTTCAGTCAGATTTTTCTCATTTTGCTATGTCATATTGTTCTCATTATGTTCATTTAGATAGTTCCGAATTTGTTCTGTCTGATTGTTCTGATCATGTTCAGTCAGATTGTCATCATTATGTTCAGTCAGAGTGTTCCCATTATGTTATGTCATATTGGTTTCATTAGATTGTGTCATATTATTCCGAATATGTTCTGTCAGATTGTTCTTATCATGTACTGTCAGATTGTCATTATTATGTTATGTCATGTTCTGTCAGATTGTTCGTATTATGTTGAGTCAGATTGTTCTCATTATGTTCTGTCAGATTGTTCTCATTATGTTCTGTCTGATTGTTCCCAATATTTTCAGTCCGATTGTTCTATTATGTTATGTCATATGGTTCTCATTATGTTCGTCAGATTGTTTTCATTACGTTTTGTCAGATTGTTCTCATTGTGTTCAGTCAGACTGTTCTCATTATGTAATGTCATATTGTTTTCATTAAGTTCGGTCATATTATTCCAAATATGTTCTGTCAGATTGTTCTCATCATGTTCTGCCAGATTGTCATTATTATGTTCTTTCAGATTGTTCCTAATATGTTCTCTCAGATTGTTCGTATTTTGTTGACTCAGATTGTACTCATTATGTTATGTCAGATTGTTCTCATTATGTTTAGTCAGGCTGTTCTCATTATGTTCTTTCAGACTGTTCTCATTGTGTTCAGTCAGACTGTTCTTAATATTTTCTGTAAGGCTGTTTGCATTATGTTCAGTCAGATTGTTCTGATTATGTTCAGTCAGATTGTTCCCAATATGTGTAGTCCAATTGTTGCGAAGATGTTCTGTCAGATAGTTCTCGTTATGTTATTTCAGATTGTTCCGATTATGTTCAGTCAGATTGTTCTCATTATGTTCAGTCACATTGTTCTCATTATGTTCTTTCAGATTGTTTACATTATGTTCTGTCAGATTGTTGTTATTATGTTCAGTCACATTGTTTTCATTATGTTCTGTGAGATTGTTTACATTATGTTCTGTCAGATTGTTGTCATTATGTTCTCTCAGATTGTTCCTAATCTGCTCTGTCAGATTGTTCTCATTATGTTATTTCAGATTGTTCCCAATATGTTCTGTCAGATTGTTCTCTTAATGTTCTGTCAGATTGTTTCATTATGTTATGTCAGATTGTTCCCAATATGTTCTGTCAGATTGTTCTCTTTATGTTCAGTCAGACTGTTCTTATTATATCCTGGCAGATTGTTCCCAATATGTTTAGTTAGATGTTTTTCATTACGTTCTGTCAGATTGTTGCCAATAAGGTTAGTCAGATTGTTCTTGTTATGCTTTGTCATATTGTTTTCATTATTTAATGTCAGATTGTTCCCAATATGTTCAGTCAGATTTTTGCGAATATGTTCTGTCAGATTGATCTCATTATGTTCAGTCATATTGTTCTCATTATGTTCAGTCATATTGTTCTCATTATGTTTAGTGGGATTACTATCATTATGTTCTGCCAGATTGTTCCCATTGTTTTTTGTTAGAATGTTCTCATCATGTTCTGTGAGGTTGTTCTCATTAAGTTCTGTCAGATTGGTCCAAATTTATTCTGTCAGATTGTTCTCATTATGTTCTGTCAGAGGTTTTTCAATATTGTTCAGTCAGATTTTCCCCATTACATCCTGTTAGATTGTTCTAATTATGTTCAGTCAGATTTTTCTCATTTTGCTATGTCATATTGTTCTCATTATGTTCATTTAGATAGTTCCGAATTTGTTCTGTCTGATTGTTCTGATCATGTTCAGTCAGATTGTCATCATTATGTTCAGTCAGAGTGTTCCCATTATGTTATGTCATATTGGTTTCATTAGATTGTGTCATATTATTCCGAATATGTTCTGTCAGATTGTTCTTATCATGTACTGTCAGATTGTCATTATTATGTTATGTCATGTTCTGTCAGATTGTTCGTATTATGTTGAGTCAGATTGTTCTCATTATGTTCTGTCAGATTGTTCTCATTATGTTCTGTCTGATTGTTCCCAATATTTTCAGTCCGATTGTTCTATTATGTTATGTCATATGGTTCTCATTATGTTCGTCAGATTGTTTTCATTACGTTTTGTCAGATTGTTCTCATTGTGTTCAGTCAGACTGTTCTCATTATGTAATGTCATATTGTTTTCATTAAGTTCGGTCATATTATTCCAAATATGTTCTGTCAGATTGTTCTCATCATGTTCTGCCAGATTGTCATTATTATGTTCTTTCAGATTGTTCCTAATATGTTCTCTCAGATTGTTCGTATTTTGTTGACTCAGATTGTACTCATTATGTTATGTCAGATTGTTCTCATTATGTTTAGTCAGGCTGTTCTCATTATGTTCTTTCAGACTGTTCTCATTGTGTTCAGTCAGACTGTTCTTAATATTTTCTGTAAGGCTGTTTGCATTATGTTCAGTCAGATTGTTCTGATTATGTTCAGTCAGATTGTTCCCAATATGTGTAGTCCAATTGTTGCGAAGATGTTCTGTCAGATAGTTCTCGTTATGTTATTTCAGATTGTTCCGATTATGTTCAGTCAGATTGTTCTCATTATGTTCAGTCACATTGTTCTCATTATGTTCTTTCAGATTGTTTACATTATGTTCTGTCAGATTGTTGTTATTATGTTCAGTCACATTGTTTTCATTATGTTCTGTGAGATTGTTTACATTATGTTCTGTCAGATTGTTGTCATTATGTTCTCTCAGATTGTTCCTAATCTGCTCTGTCAGATTGTTCTCATTATGTTATTTCAGATTGTTCCCAATATGTTCTGTCAGATTGTTCTCTTAATGTTCTGTCAGATTGTTTCATTATGTTATGTCAGATTGTTCCCAATATGTTCTGTCAGATTGTTCTCTTTATGTTCTGTCAGATTGTTCTCATAATGTTCTGTCAGATTGTTTTCATTATGTTCAGTCAGATTGTTCTATTTTTATTCTGTCAGATTGATCTCAGTTAGTTCAGTCAGATTGTTCTCATTATCTTCAGTCAGATTGTTCTAATTATGTTCAGTCAGATTGTTCTCATTATGTTCAGTCATATTGTTCTCGTTATTTTCTGTCAGATTGTTCCCGATATGTTCTCTTTGTGTTATGACTGATTTTTCTCATTATAATCTTTCAGGTTGTTCTGATTATGTTTAGTCACATTGTTCTCATTGTGTTCAGTGAGATTGTTCTCATTATGTTCTGTCAGATTTTTCCCAATATGTTCTGTCAGATTGTTCTCATTATGTTCTGTCAAATTATTCCCATATATTCGTCAGATGTTTTCATTATATTGAGTCAGATTTTTCCCAATATGTTCTGTCAGATTGTTCGCATAATGTTCAGTCGGATTTTTCTCATTGTATTATGTCATATTGTTCAAAATATGTTCTGTCAGATTTATCTTATTATGTTCTGTCAGATTGTTCGCATTATGTTCTGTCAGATTGTTCGCATTATGTTCAGTCAAATTGTTCCCAATATGTGTAGTCCAATTGTTGCAAAGATGTTCTGTCAGATTGTTCTTGTTATGTTCTTTCAGATTGTTCTCATTATGTTCAGTCACATTGTTCTCATTATGTTCTTTCAGATTGTTCTTAATTATATTTTGTGAGATTGTTTACATTATGTTCTGTCAGATTGTTGTCATTATGTTCTCTCAGATTCTTCCTAATATGTTCTGTCAGATTGGTTTCATTATGTTATGTCAGAGTTTTCCCAAAATGTTCTGTCAGATTGTTTCAGTATGTTATGTCAGATTGTTCCCAATATGTTCTGTCATATTGTTCTTTTTATGTTCTGTCAGATTGTTCTCATAATGTTCTGTCAGATTGTTCTCATTATGTTCAGTCAGATTGTTCTATTTTTTCTGTCAGATTGCTCTCAATTTGTTCAGTCAGATTGTTCGCATTATCTTAAGTCAGATTGTCTTCATTATGTTCAGTCAGATTGTTCTCATTATGTTCTGTCAGATTGTTCTCATTATGTTCTGTCAGATTGTTCTCATTATGTTCTTTCAGATTGTTCTCATTATGTTCTTTCAGATTGTTCTCATTATGTTATGTCAGATTGTTCTCATTATGTTCTGTCAGATTATTCTCGTTATGTTCTGTCAGATTGTTCTCATTATGTTCTTTCAGATTGTTCTCATTATGTTTAGTCAGATTGTTCTCATTATGTTCAGTCAGATTGTTCTCATTTTGTTCTATCAGATTGTTCTCATTATGTTCTGTCAGATTGTTCTCATTATGTTCTTTCAGATTGTTCTCATTATGTTATGTCAGATTGTTCTCATTATGTTCTGTCAGATTGTTCTCATTATATTCTTTCAGATTGTTCTCATTATGTTCTGTCAGATTGTTCCCAATATGTTCTGTCAGATTGTTCCAAATACGTTCTTTCAGATTGTTCACATTCTGTTCAGTCAGATTGTTCGCGTCACATTTGGTCGAACCATTCTCATCAATTAAAAGATAGCTATTTAGGTTTGGCTTGCCAGTAAAACTAATTGATCATTATTGAAATTATGAAGCAAACATTATATCATCTATCCTTTGATATGTTTTTGTTTAAAACAGCAAACGGCAACCTTCTATTGATATATTTAAAAAAAAAATATGTTAGCTACTCAATGATCTGACAATAAATAGTTATTTATTTTTATAAGATATAATAATAAACGTACGCCGTCGAGCATACCACCACACTCAATGTTGCTTGCAGGACCGGTAGCTGGTAGGTTATTTATTATATACATCCTCGTTCTTTGTCCTGCCTCCGTACCGGTACTGTTGATTACTGTTAACGGACAATCTGTCTCGTTTTTCCAACCATTCTTTAGTTCATTCGCATCCAGAAATATACACTCCTCGAATCTAAAAAAAACACGAAAAGTTTCAATGGCGTATTTATAAATTATCATGATATCAATATTTTAATGGTGCTTAGAAAATAAAAAGAAAGGAAATATTTAGATGTTGAACGCGTGGTCCATTGGTAGAGAGCATCGGATCCAAGATCGGTGGGTCAAGGGTTCAATCTTCCGCTACGGTTATGTGAGGTGTTCCTAAGATCGCGGGGTCAGGGGTTCAATCTTCAGCTACAATTATGTGAGGTGTTTCTAAGATCGGGGGTCAGGGGTTCAATCTTCAGCTACGATTATGTGAGGTGTTCCTAAGATCGGGGGGTCAGGGATTCAATCTTCTGCTACAGTTATGTGAGGTGTTCCTAATATCGGAGGGGGGGGGGGGGGGGCGGGGTCAGGGGTTCAATCTTCAGCTACGATTATGTGAGGTGTTCCTAAGATCAAGGGGTCAGGGGTTCAATCTTCAGCTACGATTATGTGAGGTGTTCCTAAGATCGGGGGGTCAGGGGTTCAATCTTCTGCTACAGTTATGTGAGGTGTTCCTAAGATCGGGGGTCAGGGGTTCAATCTTCTGCTACAGTTATGTGAGGTGTTCCTAAGATCGGGGGGTCAGGGGTTCAATCTTCTGCTACAGTTATGTGAGGTGTTCCTAAGATCGGGGGTCAGGGGTTCAATCTTCTGCTACAATTATGTGAGGTGTTCCTAAGATCGGAGGGTCAGGGGTTCAATCTTCTGCTACAGTTATGTGAGGTGTTCCTAAGATCGGGGGGTCAGGGGTTTAATCTTCAGCTACGATTATGTGAGGTGTTTTTAAGATCGGGGGGTCAGGGATTCAATCTTCTGCTACAGTTATGTGAGGTGTTCCTAAGATCGGGGTGGGGGGGGGGGGTCAGGGGTTCAATCTTCTGCTACAGTTATGTGAGGTGTTCCTAAGATCGGGGGTCAGGGGTTCAATCTTCCGCTGCGGTTATGTGAGGTGTTCCTATGATGGGTGGGTCAGGGGTTCAATCTTCCGCTACAGTTATGTGAGGTGTTCCTAAGATCGGGGGTGGGGGGGGGGGTGTCAGGGGTTCAATATTCCGCTGCGGTTATGTGAGGTGATCCTATGTTCGGGGGTCAGGGGTTCAATCTTCCGCTGCGGTTATGTGAGGTGATCCTATGTTCGGGGGACAGGGGTTCAATCTTCCGCTACAGTTATGTGAGGTGTTCCGTAGCGAACTGCTTTATCTACATATGCTTAATACCGCTTTAATACACAGGAAGTCTTCGAGTGGGATTTGTCTCAGTTGTAAAATCTTGTTTTACACTCGATGGAAAATAAATAATTTTAAAACAAACATTTAGAAATTGATATTAAATTCCGATTGGCGTAAAATATTGTAATTAAACTTTCAGCATTTCTAATGTAATAGATATTTGTTGTATATACAATGTAAATACAATTATGAAAATAAAAGCAAAATAATATTTTTTTTTGCTGAAACAAGCGCCCTTAACGATTAGATGATAAGATTGAAACGTTCAGTTTCTTAAATCGTTATTTGTGGTAATGACTTGCCAATTGTCTAATGGCTGGAGTGAGTTTTGTATTCGTTTTTCGATATTCACCATTGACTATTCAAATTAAATCTCGAATAGCAAATACATTGCTTTTCGGCAATCATTAAACATGTTTGAATATCGAAAAACAAAGAACTGGAAATTCATCTTTCGCAGAAAAATGTTTGAGTCTCAAATATCAAATGCATCGAGATTTATTATTCACCAAACAAAAACTATAGCTCTCTTTAATTTTCTAAAAACAATTTTGATAGACATGCTAAGCTAAATTGCTTCTAACAGCATGCCAGAGATTCGTTTTGTATTTTTTTCAAAAAAGGAAATGAACATGTGGAATATGCTTTTAATATAGCATCTTATTACTTCACAACTATGCGGATGAACTTAATTGGTGGCGTAGTTATTTAATTTTAAAGTGACACAAGGCAATTAAACCTTGAAACCGACATAATTGTAATGTATGTTTTTAATCGCCATCATGTGTTATAATTTTGAAACAACAAATTAGAGCTCATCTCACGTACATTTTCAAATCTGGTTTCTGTCGCTCTTTTGGTTCTTGTATGTTTTTTTCGTAAACTTTTGTAAACTTTGTACACAACTCTATCAAATATTATATGTACGCTAGTGTCAGGAGGCAAATATTGAAATAATAGGGACATGTGTTATTGTTATTGTTTAAATGAAAATATTTTAAAGTAAACTACGCATGATTTATAAGTGAACGGTACCTCTCAGTCTCTTGCAACTCTTCAAAGAGTGACAAAGTGTATACTTTGCTGTTGTATTATTGTATGTGATTATAATTTGTAAATTCTATGATGAGACTTAAATAAATTATATATATATTTAATTATTTATATATATATATATATCCAATATCATCATATTAAATATCAATACTATCGACAATACTATAAATAAACAAAATGAACATAATAGGATATAAAGGTTTCCCTTGTTTTAATCCAATTGTGACGTTGAAAAAATCTGACAATTTGATACCAGACGAGGCTGCCTTTCGTGGGTTTAAATGTTTTTCTATGAAACTGTGTTAGAGTTAACTGTTCTTATATTCACTTTTTTGCTATTTGTTACTATAACTGATTTGACTACGATTTATTCCTACACAACTGCCTTTGAGAGCATTGCTATTGTATAGGTTTTGTTGTATAATTTTTTATGTGTAACTGCGACTTTGTAAGATTCTTGTACTGTTTATATGAAACAATGTCTTTTCGTAAGATTTAAACCTATGCTCTATTGTTATATTGCTGCAACTGGTTTTGAGTTTATCTTCTACTTTAGTATTATCACTATGATCCATTGTTAATGTTATTTTACGGAATACTTTTTCGAAGATTATGCTCCATCGCAAAACTGACACTAGAGACCATCACTATTTGTGTTTTATAAGGTCTGACATAAGAATTACCTCCCTTACATGGCTGTAGCAAGATTCTTACGCCCAAGAAATAAGAGCTGTGTAAAGCGGTTGGGCATCATTTTTGTTGAAAATGCATACACTTGTCACATTTCTTTGTGCATATTGGAACATTGAAACATTTTCATGATTTCTGCCAAGCTTGGATGACATTGGGAACCGTTTGATGAAACCACAACAGTTTAAAGATGCGTAGTGATACACTACAACAAATGGGCAGAATTGTAATGAAGAGTAGCCATCAAACCATCGAAATTGTGAAACAGCAACCTGGTCAATCCTATGTTTTCCCCCCGCATAATTGGACCAACAGAGGACTATCTATGGGAACAAGGCACTTTTAGAACCATTTGTTATGTATCCAGTGTTCCAGAAGTGCAGGTCTCTATATGTAGATCAGTACAAAATGAGTTGTTGTGTGAGACATTCAAATCTCATTATCGACGTTAGTATGTATATAGTAACACTAATGTATACATTGTGTTTAATGTTTCCATCCATGTTTAGCTCGATTAGTTAAAGGATGTGGAAGTTATCGTACCCACCTGGCGTCAGCGTCTGCGCTGGCGTGTCGTCAGCTTTACAATGCTGCCGATATGTACATAACTATTTGCTTTAAGGTTTACACCAGCATATCCATTTAAATGAACGTGAAAGATGTTTATTACTATGCGATGCTTTCAGCTATTTAACGATACTTGGCACAATGCCAAGTGGGCATGCTTCTGCTCTCAGTCGATGTGAACCACAATAGGCTCTTGAAGTCAGGGTCAAGGTCATATTACGATGTAAAAAGGTCGAAAAATAGATTCTTTGTTAAAGCTAAGGTACAAGTTGATTATATCTGTGCTTGCCGTTGTGTTAATGATGCCTTGGATGAAACATTTTCCCACAGTTCCCACATACACCCCAGTATGATACCGTATCCGCCCCAATTATTCAACTAATGTTACCAAATTTCTGCATATCTCATTCCCTTTCCAGTTATTTTTTTGTTTCAATATTTTTAATTACATTCATGTTAGTAACAACTTGCCTTATCCTCATCTCCGTCCCCAGTCCGTTAGCTCACCCCCTTCAGCTATTGCTTTTTGTGATATTGAGATTAGAATTCACCGTCGTTCTACACACTGGCTACCACGCTGGGGCCATGGTATTGAAGGTAAATTTAGGAATTCATTTTTAAATTCTATATAATATTAGAATTCAAAGTGTGTGCAAGGTATAATTTGTAATTGTATTGTTTTGTTTAAGATTTAGGCAATAAAACAAGCATGTACATGATACCATTAGCATGGTTTTACCGTGGTGACCTCCAACCTGTTGTACACATGTTACCAACCACGCGAATTTAACTCTTGTCTTTGTATAATACATTACTAAATACAAATTTACAGTCACTTATTGCTTACGCTCATTTATAGTATAAGATAGCCACCGTCTAAGACTATCTATAAAAGTCAGATGTATTTCATAATTTGTGAGTGCTCTTTGTTTTTGAATATTGACTATATTCGGATATAGATTATATTGTGTCCACTTCAACGGAATAACTTTCTTGTGTTCGGCTACTATCTGTCAATCCATCTGACACTGCCACCGCAAGTGTATGTGCGTGCATGGGTGTTTGTGTGTGTGTGTGTGTATGTGTGTACGTGCGTGCGTACGTGCGTCTTAATGTGCAACTACTGTATGTTGCGTATATGCGAGATTGACATAAATTTGTTTAGTTCTGCATTTGAGTTATACCGATTATAAAAAGACTTGACCAAACAAAATCATTGTAAAATAGCATGCTATGGACAAAGTATGATACTATTATTTCAGAGATTTAAATAATTATGTATTACAACAAGTAATCGTGTTACATGTGTATGTTATAAATTAAAAGTTTTGGTAACAGTAAAAACAGAGAATCAACACGTTGTTAATTGTTTTTGTTTGTTTGTTTATTCAACATTTTCCTGTTTAAAGAGATATTAAGACGATTGTGCTTTGTAAATGTAGAATTCACAGAGATTTCTTTTTTTTTTTTTAGATATTCAAACTTTTTTAGTGAATGTCGAATGTTTAGGCATTTTTTTGAGATTCAACATTCAGGCGATTTTTTTGGTGAATAACGAATCTCCAGGCATTTGATATTTGACATTCAAATATTTGTCAGTGAATGTCTAATGTATTTTTTTTAAGGAGATTCGACATTCAGACGCTATTTTTAGAATAACGAATCTCGAGGCGTTTGGTATTCGACATTCAAACATTTTTCAGTGAATGCCGACTGTCAATATTTTTGAGAATCGACATTCATATGAGGATTTCTGGTGAGTAACGAATCACGAGGTATTTGATATTCGACTTTCAAACATTTTTCAGTGAATGTCGACTGTCATATTGTTTTTAAAATTCTGAAACCCATGGAAGCGAGGAATCGTTCATATAAAATTAAAGATAAAAGTACATTTTAATAAATGTACTAAACAAACAACCCTTGGTACTGCATTATAGTAAGCAAATAATGTTGTTATAGCAATGGCATGTTCTTGATTGTACACGCATGTTAATCAATCTGTTGTGCGTTAGTATTTACCTTGCACTCATGAATATTCCGTTTATTAATTTTCGCTGTCCGAACGTATATTGTGATATTACTGTTGACAAACCGATACCGATATACTATTGAATTGATATCATATCGCATTCACGAATAGATACACAGAGAAAGCGTTTAAAGGTCCGTACACAATGGCGAAGGTTAATGAGTGCCAGGTTAATGCTTATTTACAATAAAATAACATACGTACATATATTTCAATAAAATGTTTTAAATAATATATCCTGTTTCACCGAATATCATGTAACTGGGCGCTTAAAGTATCTTTTTGTGACGTTTAAGTTGTGCACTTTCGAATGCATCTTAAGTACCAAATCTCCAAATTTCAGCACCATACACAATTATACAAGAGAACTGGTTAATGATTTTGTTGAACCAATAAATCAGTAGATAAATTGATAAAAGACCCATTTTCATTTCGCAGCAGAGTGTTAGCTGTCTAAGTTATAGGAAATTAGCAGAAAATGTTATTTTTAAAAAATATAAAAGCAACTGTGTTGCACGTGTCTTCTTTTCTCCTTTCTTTTAAGCGAGTATATCAGGATGTTCAAAAATTTCAAAATTGGATAAAAACATTTTCTTTTTCAATATGACATGGCTTTATATACTCAATGACCACGTATTGCCAAAACGATATATATTTAAACATAAAAATAATATACTAATATACAACTATTGAAAAGGGATTTCATAACTTGGGCTACGCGCCTAGGTTAGACTAAAATACATTTCCCGATTAAAATTGCAACATTTTAAATGTATTTATTGAATCACGTGATTTCATTTTGATTTCAATTTGTACAGTTACACAGATTTACATGTAGTTAAAATTGTTTATCTTAGAAAGAGTCTGAATAATGATGCGAAGGACCTCAATCAGTATTTAAGTGATGTCTATTTTTAGAATGGTGATTTCAGCTTTACCACTCCATTTTAAATATTAATTTTGTCACGTGTTGGTGGATTTAACATACACAACTATTGGGATTAAACTTCAAACTGATAATGATATGTTTTTATCCATTTTAATAGTTATCATATTTTTACTGACATACTCCCTTTAAGGCGTACACGTAAAATAAGGGCAACAAATCTCGACCAGTGGTAGCCGGTCGTCACTTTCTCCGTAAAATGGATAAGTCATATTACCTTAGTTGTTGTCCGTTTGATGTAAAATTAAGGTTTATGTCGTTTTCATGCGCCAGCAACGTCACGGACATTACTGTGTCGTTTTTTACGCACTGGATTCCGGCTGATTTCCGAAAAAAGAAAAGAAGATATTATTATTTTCTGAACAAGGATGCAAAGAGTGACAAAATTTGTAGTTACAGATTTGTGCGTTGATATGACGGACAAATTGTGAATCTGGAAAAAGGGTTGGTGTCTTTCAAATTACTTATAGATTTTTATATGTCATGATTGTTTTGAAAGCAACAACAAACAAAAGGGTCATATTAACTCGTGTTGTTCATATGGGTTCGATCCTCCGCCACGGCTATGTGTGGTGTCCTTGAGCAAGACACTTTATCCGCACGTGCTTGGGGCTGGTTCTACCCAGAAAGACTCCAAGCGTGATTTAACCAAGTTGTAATAACGTGCTTCATAATCGAAGTAAAATGAATAAGTTTGAACAATAGTAAGCTCGAAAATACGGCATACATATAAACTGCGTACTGTGATACTGTAACTGAGATACTGCTGATGGTGAAAATGATGAGTTAAGTCCTACTGCTGAAGTATTCCAATATGCATACATTAAACGCAAGCTATTTTTGCGAATAATGAGTTCTATTGAAATTATGTGTATATTTCAAATTAGCAGGGCCCGATTAGCTCATTCGTTAGAGCTATCTATCAAGGAGTCGTGAGATCGAACCCCCCATCCCGCAACAGTCTACGTGATGATTGATATACGACATTGCGTCTCATTATCATTCGTTTCACTCCACTGATTCAAGTGGAAAAGTTATCAGTTACTTGCGGTGATGGGGTGTGTTCGAGTATTGGTTAACCTTCGAGGATCCAAGGAAACAGTGGTAAGGTTAACTGATCGTGTGTTAGCCCTCGATGGCATAAAAATGACGCTCAATATTCAATTCATCATTTAAATTAGCTTATCCTCCTAGACATTCCCCTGTAGTTTCGAAATGTCATGTACGAGCCATACGAACATATCATATTACACTAAATTTATGAGACCTAGCCCTGGAGAATCATATGAAATATGACTATATGACTATATAAGTGATCATATTATTGTGATGGGAACCCGACCAGATTCCCCGTCACCACACCACTCCCAACCCCCTCACACACACAATGAATTTAAATGGAACTTTAAATTTCAAAAGTGTAGTCAATATAGCCTAATAGTATGACAAATACCAATTCTTTGATAGCGAAGTATGTGACAGAAAGCGCTGGGGATGAGGGCGGGGGCTCAACATATGTATTATGTTATTTGAACCGCTCTACCGATTCTAATTTTAACTCTCTGAGCAAAAAATTGAACTAATTTTTATACAAGCTATGGTTAACAAGAGCAATCTGTTAGCTGTAAGGTAGTGTACAAACAGGTAGAAATGGCCGAATATCGACATGAAGCAGAGAGCACCTTTTTGGCAATATCCTCTTTTTTAATACTTACAGGTTATCTTGTCAGTCTGAAAAAACAACAACAAATAAAATAAATTAATAAATAAGAATATCTTATTGACCTTCACAAAGGCCTATCTCATTTTTCTCTAGGTTCTACATTATATATTGTCGTCAAAACTAATGCTATAAAAGAAACAAAAACCATAAAGAATTACTTTCAATATTCTAGTGCCCTCGATATACCTTGTATTGAACCTCACCGTGTGACCATGTGACTATTTTTATCCAATAAAATCGCCACATTCTTGTTGGAGGTGGCCGGGTCCGACTATCAATCCAGGGGTCCTGGGTTCGAATCCCAGCTCGGTCACACTTTCCTTGATGGTTGATATACGACATTGCGTCTCATTATCATTCGTCTCTCACCGCTGATTCAAATGGGAAAGTTATCAATTACTTGCGGAGATGGGGTGTGTTCGAGTATTGGTTAACCCTCCAGGATACCAGGAAACAGTGGTTAGGTTAACTGATCGTCTGTTCCCCTCGATGTTATAAAAATGAAGCTAACTATTCAATCAATTAATCAATCTTATGGGAGGTGAAATAACGTTCAATGAGTCAGTAACCAACTTATTACTTACATTTTATTGTTATGTTTTAGTATATATAATATATATATGTATTTAAAGCATTTTTATTGGACAACGTCAATTTTTCGATTAAACCCCTGGCGCCGGACTACTTTTTAAGAAAGAAATCTGCAAAAATGTTATAAGAAACGGGCACTTTTCCTTCGGTATTTAGCATACGGTCACGTGGATTCTCAAATAAATAAAGTTTTTATTTTGTTTTTGCAGCTTCAGAAATTTCCAGTTTGTCCAAAATAGAACGTTCTACTTTTTATGGAGTGGGAAATGGAAGTTTCTATATGAAATAGAACGTTTTATTTTGAAAAATCTGAGCGATGTAATCGGCTGAGAAAGTAGGACAGCATCTAAGTGTTAAAGCACTGTATTGTAGAAATGTGATGCTGGTACACTTTCGATCATGTCTTTTTTTTAGATTTGATGGATACCACTGCATCATCGGTCGATTGTTGACATATTGTTACTCTAGAAATCGATAGGTATCACAAAACTGTTAATTTTAAAAAAAAAGTCACCGTATGATTTTGTTTGCTTTATGAATACATATCTTGAACCAGCGAAGACTTTAGGCCGAGAAATATGCTTCGGTTTTTTTCACTGTGTTTGGGGACGCCAATGGGACCATTTGGGTGATAGCGTTGTGAGATGTATAACTTCTAACATATATACCTGAACATCTTTTTGTAAAAAAACTGACTTTGCCTGATCATCTATTTCAACGGAATTAATAGTGAACCGGGTACACGTGATTTAATGTATTATCACTCTGCCTCTTCCCCCTCCCCACCCAATATCCTAGAAATGCGCGTAAATGGGAGTAATGCACTAAGATAAATGTAGACAAATGAAATACAAACTTACGAATGGAGTCCCTTCAATAAAAGAACTATTCCTATTGCCCGTGGAATCGTTCTCGTCAATACTACCACCACCCGCTTGCACGAATTTATACAACGAAAATACGAATACCACCGCTACAATTCCGCCGTTCATCTGAAATAAATATAAATTCTGAGAATTAAAGATTATGTTTAGCTAATTTAGTTAAAAACGGTAATAATTGCCATAGGTTATGACGTCTTCAACGTCATGGTTTTTAACTTTTTTGACGCCAAGAAGCAACAGGTAGATCTGGTGTGCAAAAGGCTTATTTGTGTTATGGGTGTACGATAAATTTTAAACGAGATTTGAAAGTAGTGGTGTGTAACAATGGCAGTAATAATATAAATATAAGATATCAACTTTATGTTTTGTGGTATGTAATGACCAAATTTACATGAACCCGTCTTAGTGCACTTTTTTTCTCTCGTGATAAATATATATACACACGAGTTAATATTTCATGATAATAGATATGTGTATATAATTCAAAGACAGGTCAACATAATGATTCAAGATAATAGATATGTGTAGATAGTTCAAAGACAGGTCAACATAATGATCCAAGATAATAGATATGTGTATATAGTTCAAAGACAGGTCAACATAATGATCCAAGATAATAGAGATGTGTATATAATTCAAAGACAGGTCAACATAATGATCCAAGATAATAGATATGTGAATACAGTTCAAAGACAGGTCAACATATTGATCCAAGATAAAAGATATGTGTATACACTTCAAAGACAGGTCAACATAATGATCGTAGATAATAGATATGTGTAGATAGTTCAAAGACAGGTCAACATAATGATCCAAGATAATAGAAATGTGTATACAATTCAAAGACAGGTCAACATAACGACCCAAAATAATAAAAATGTGTATATAGTTCAAAGACAGGTCAACATAATTATCCAAGATAATAGATATGTGTATATAATTCAAAGACAGGTCAACATAATGATCCAAGATAATAGATATGTGAATACAGTTCAAAGACAGGTCAACATATTGATCCAAGATAAAAGATATGTGTATACAGTTCAAAGACAGGTCAACATAATGATCCAAGCTAATAGATATGTGTAGATAGTTCAAAGACAGGTCAACATAATGATCCAAGATAATAGATATGTGTATATAGTTCAAAGACAGGTCAACATAATGATCCAAGATAATAGAAATGTGTATATAATTCAAAGACAGGTCAACATAATGATCAATGATAAAAGATATGTGTATACACTTCAAAGACAGGTCAACATAATGGTCCAAGATAATAGATATGTGTAGATAGTTCAAAGACAGGTCAACATAATGATCCAAAATAATAGATATGTGTATATAGTTCGAAGACAGGTCAACATAATGATCCAAGATAATAGAAATGTGTATATAATTCAAAGACAGGTCAACATAGTGATCCAAGATAATAGATATGTGTATACAGTTCAAAGACAGGTCAACATATTGATCCAAGATAAAAGATATGTGTATACAGTTCAAAGACAGGTCAACATAATGATCCAAAATAATAGAAATGTGTATACAATTCAAAGACAGGTCAACATAATGACCCAAAATAATAGAAATGTGTATATAGTTCAAAGACAGGTCAGCATAATTATCGTAGATAATAGATATGTGTATATAATTCAAAGACAGGTCAACATAATGGTCCAAGATAATAGATATGTGTAGATAGTTCAAAGACAGGTCAACATAATGATCCAAGATAATAGATATGTGTATATAGTTCAAAGACAGGTCAACATAATGATCCAAGATAATAGAAATGTGTATATAATTCAAAGACAGGTCAACATAATGATCAATGATAAAAGATATGTGTATACACTTCAAAGACAGGTCAACATAATGGTCCAAGATAATAGATATGTGTAGATAGTTCAAAGACAGGTCAACATAATGATCCAAGATAATAGATATGTGTATATAGTTCGAAGACAGGTCAACATAATGATCCAAGATAATAGAAATGTGTATATAATTCAAAGACAGGTCAACATAGTGATCCAAGATAATAGATATGTGTATACAGTTCAAAGACAGGTCAACATATTGATCCAAGATAAAAGATATGTGTATACAGTTCAAAGACAGGTCAACATAATGATCCAAAATAATAGAAATGTGTATACAATTCAAAGACAGGTCAACATAATGACCCAAAATAATAGAAATGTGTATATAGTTCAAAGACAGGTCAGCATAATTATCGTAGATAATAGATATGTGTATATAATTCAAAGACAGGTCAGCATAATTATCCAAGATAATAGAAATGTGTATATAATTCAAAGACAGGTCAACATAATGATCCAAGATAATAGATATGTGTATACAGTTCAAAGACAGGTCAACATATTGATCCAAGATAAAAGATATGTGTGTACAGTTCAAAGACAGGTCAACATAATGATCCAAGATAATAGATATGTGTAGATAGTTCAAAGACAGGTCAACATAATGATCCAAGATAATAGAAATGTGTAGATAGTTCAAAGACAGGTCAACATAATGATCCAAGATAATAGATATGTGTACATAGTTCAAAGACCGGTCAACTTTATGATCTGCTTAATTATGTTTACATACAACATTCAATATCCAAAGTTTACATTACTGTGTTTAATAAATAAATATCAAAGATGATGTTGATATTTCAAACGAAAAAGTTCACCCGTTTTCTTTAATAACAGATTTGCGCTCAGCACAGTTTAAATTTTATCGGCGCATTTCACTGAAAACACGGTATTTTTCATATACATTTCACAATTTGCTTTATATTTTTGTGAAGTATATGTGCGCCTAAAGGATCGATTAATCGCGTAATCGATTGACATCTTAGCATTATCATCATTGATATTTTCATTTTCATCCCCTGAAGAAGGAATAATAAAATATTCCGAAAGCGCCCCTTTTTTTTTTAAAATAATTTTAAAGAATTCAATATTGTTTGGGTGTATTAATTAATTTATAATAACTAATTTATTATCTTTCCCATATATATATATATATATAGAAAACTAATCGAAAAGTTCAGTTATGTATTTAAAATAATCAATCTCCAAATTATATGATGTATTACAAGGAAAGTTCAATATCCAAGAAAAATTGAATAAACATATAAAACCTCATTTTCTAAGATCACCTAGATGTAAAAGCGGGGGCGGTAGTGTAATGTATAGAGTGTTGGCCGCTCACGCCAGAGGTTGCGGGTTCGAGCACCAGCTCGACCGATGCCTCTCATAAAACAACACTCAGTATCGCTTCTACCCAGGAAGCGGACTCGAAAGCGGCTCATATAAACTCTGAACTTTCATCGCAATCGAGCTAAAACAAATAAGTATGAACTAAACTAAATACTTAAAAATCGATCTCTAAGTTGACATATATTTAAAAGGTTGTCAATAGTGTACATATTTTGAAAATAAGTTCAATCTTCAATGTAAATTATGTATTTCAAAGAAGATTCGATTTCATAGATAAAATGCAGTGTTGTCTACTTTCATTTATTTGCACTTCTACAACCAATCTGATCACCTCGGCCTTTATGCTACGCAATATAACGAGGATACGGAAATACCCGATGTTTCACGATTGTTCGACAGCCTTAGGTCACTTTAGTTTGTCATAATACGTCATCCAGTCATATCATCGAAATATCCAAACGACATTTTGTTGAAAGTATATTTGGGTCGCATTGTTCTACTGTGAATGGTTTATATAAAATGTAACATTTTTTTTTTTAGTTTTTATCAATGTGACATCAACATGTCTAAAGAGATATCAGAGTATAGTTTTTAATATCTTTACTCATATTTTGAAAACTACCGCGATGAAAACCCACAATTATTCTTCCTTAAATACAACGATTCTGATGGGCATACTTGGAGATTATCATCTTCAAATGGCACGTAGACATATAATACATTCATATGTGTATAAAGTAATGTGGTGCGTGAACATACATTCGAGTAAAATTCGATTTCAACATGGCAGTAAGCTGAACAACTCATACATTTATTATTATAATCTTCTTATTCCTTTAGTTTTCGTGATTTTCAATGTAGACTTGAAGTTCTTATTTACCATAAATGAGATTCATTGATTTATTGGACATTTAGCATCAGTTTATGTCATCGAGGGCTAACGGACGACCAGTTAACCTATTCACTATCTCCAGGGAACTTGAAAGGTTAACCAGTACTTGAGCAAGTAACTTATATAACTTTCCCATTTGAATCCGAGGTGAGAGACTAATGATGATGAGAAACAGTATAGCAATCATCACGTAGACTGTGGCCGGGTAGGGATTTGAACTCGCAACCCCTGGACTGTTAGTCAGACGCCGCTACCGGTTCAGCTAATCGGGCCCGGCGCTACACATGAGGGCACCTCAGGGCTTAAATTTATCAACAATTTGAGTCTGAGAATCGTACTCAGACTCAAATCTTACGTTTTTGTAAAACCCTGTCAACATACAACTATGGGTAATGAAGGTGATTAAGTAACATTTTCTGTTAAATACTCACGGAAACTGCTTGTTTTTGCAAACAAATATAGCAAATTGCTTCTTAAATAGATTTTATTTGATTATGAAAGTTTCAACAATTTTAGTCCGAGTATAAATCTCAGACTCAAAATATTGATGAATTTAGGTCCAGAGGTGTTTTAATTTGTGAAAAAAGGCCCATATTTTGTTTCAGGAACTGGCGAATATTAGATTTAATTTGTTTGTTATTTTCAGAGAAAAAATGAAACACTGAAAACGTTTAGAATACTTGGGAACACGAGGTAGAATATAATAAAACAGAATACTGGATTATCTGCAGCAGTTGTTAAAAAGATATATATTTTATGCTTACTAATCAATATACTGTTATTCCATATATTACTGTATGTCACATGTTTTGTTACTATATCAGAAGTCGTTTTGGTAGCATAAGGCGCTAACCTCTTACAACAGAGGTCATGGATTAAAGTCTATGTAAACTGGGTCAAAATTCCCTAACTGGCAGTTGGTCGGTAGTTGGTTATTCGAATCCCCAACTACCAACTGCGAATTACCTACTAACTTTACAGTCATTTTTGTCACAATAGTCACAGTATAAAGTTAGTAGGTAGTTCGCAGTTGGTAGTTGGGTATTCAGATTTTATATTAATTTACATACATATTTTATTTATTATATTTTTAAACATATTAACACGAGTAAAATATGTAAATCAAATAGTAATTATAATAACGAATCCGAATCCCCAACTGGCAGCTGGTCGGTAGTTGGTTATTCGAATCCCCAACTACCAACTGCGGACAACCTACTAACTTTACAGTCATTCCAAAACAATTTTATTTGACAGAGTTTGCAAATTTTTTTTTTGCGGAAGGAACGTGGTTCTATTTCATAATAAAATAAAAAGTTTAAACTGATAGTATTGTCCCTGAAACAGTTCTAACAATTAAAATCATGATAGGTTTAAAAGAAATATTAATGAAATGTTTACCTTGAAATCGAGGTCTCCTTGTTTTCCAATATCCGATATCAAAAGAGAACCGAGTCGATTTGTGATATGTCACACCACCCAAAACCTGTAATCGTTATAAATTCGAGCGATGTACAAAATCATACCCGTGTCCATTACCCGAATATGTTACCATGGCAAAGGAGATCATGCGCAACGCAAGCGTAGATCTAGCCTTAATAACTTACATATAAGTCAGCCATTCTTTTTTTTCAAAAGTCCATGCATTGGTTCAGCAGTCAGACAAACAACAGGAATTTCAGGGAAAGTACAAATATATTTCCCTACAAATTTAGAACTACTAAGCATATGCGGAGAAAGTGTCTTGCTCAAGGACACCAATCAATCATGGCCATGGCAGAGGATTGAACCCATGATCCTCCGATCGTGGGACCGATGATCTATCGCTGGATAACGTAACGTACTCCACGCTTAATACCATATACTAATGGTTTTTAAAATAGTAACTCTTATTCGTGTTATTATTTTATTTGAATAACATATACAGGTTGTATTTACATGTAACAATACTAAAACTAAACTTATATACGCACAAAGAGTCCTCCGTGGTCGAGTGGTCTAAGGCGCCGGCTCAAGGTCAGTAGACTCTCACCGTTAAGGCTGTAGGTTTTAGTACCGCTCGCTCCAAAAACTTTATGTGAGAAAGTTTCCAAGTTACTTGCGGAAGAACGGTGGTTTTACTCAGATTCATTTTGAGGTCTTTCTCCACTTAAAAACCTTGATATGCCATATATAACCTGAAAATGGCTCTAAACCCCAATTAAAAAACAACAAAAACTCATACGCATTGAACCCACTGTTAGATCTGCACTCGCTTCTGTTCGGAGGGGCAAAACGAAATATTTCATAAAAGTGACATTCGCCGAAGCATGACAGTTTGATAGAGTTGGGTGAATAAATTTTGGGTGGATCAAATATATTACGAACCAATGATTTCTATAAGCAAACTTGATGGGCATGAACAGGCATGAGTTTATTTTAAATTTTAAAACATAGTAAATTGTTCGTGAATTCTTTTGACTGTATTTTAACGTAATTTTCAACACCTGTTTTATGAAGGTAAACCTAAAATGCACTTTAAACTTTAAACCCAGAAGAGGATCGCCATCCAGGGGTCTTTGTGGCCGAGTATATTAGGCCCTGTATCAAAGTTACTAACCGATGAAGTCGTTGGTTCGAGTCCCGACCGATCCGATACACTTTATATGAGAATGTTTACCTCTAATATTTATTCTGGAAGTCCTCCCCAACCAACATTAACATTCGAACACAAATCCGGCTCGAAGTCTTCCTTGGTAGAACCAGTACAGATAAAATGCCTTGCTCAACGACACATTATATAGCCGCGGCGGATGATTGAATCCACGACCTTCCAAGCCTTCGTCCAATGCTCTACCACTGATCAAGGCATTCCACTGTATTGCATGGTACTGTGATTTTTCATCATCAATGCTTTAACCATCAATCAGTATTTAACCTTTTCATAAATATAGCATTAATCCAGCAATCAACAGCAGTAATATACAACAAAACGACTTGATTAAATCCGGCGTTGTGCCGGTATCATCCGTTGTTTCATTGGAGCTATCTGCACGTGTTCACAAATTTGCAGATTCTTTCAATAAATTGTTTTAAATGTTGTCGACTTAAGCGTAAGAAATAAAGTTATCCAATTATTTAGTGAAATTTTCACTTTAAGAAATGGCTTAATAATATTTCAATGATTTGGACTACATTCGTCATTAGGTCAGTTGGTAAAGCAGGAAACTTCTAGTCTCGGGGTTGCGGGTTCGATTCCCGGGGCTAAAAATACTTACAGTCGTTCGGATGAATTTTAAACCGAGGGTCCTCGCGACAGTGCTATACACCGAGCACGCTAAAGAACCAGATGTCACTTTCGATGCGTTTCTGTCAGTTTCTAGCACTATAAATCCCCACCCTAACAAACCTGAAATTACTAACACTCTTCTGGGGGCATCGCCCAAATGGGAAACCGGTGGCGATGTTAAATATGCTTATATACAAGAACTACATTCGTTGACTACATTAAAATCTTACCCACGACCTCAGTAATAAAGGTCGCGATGATAAGACGTAATGGGCTTTTTTGACCGATCGGTCGCATATTTTGACAATTGGGAAACATTAAGTACACGTTATTAATTGTTATTTCTTGTGATTCAATTAAGTTGCATGATATGATATTTACATTCGCATGTGAGTCATGACAATTTTTTTAGGGAGTGTTATTTTGCATAAGCATGCACTGATTAGTACACTTATGGGGTGATTTAGTGCAAGTCCTGGAACCTTCCTCTGAAAATTAGTCGGTTCGGAATCATAAAACCCGACCTGAAAGGCCGGTTTACCACGTGACCACCGCTGAGTTGTAGTACAATGAATATTACTGGCAATAGCTTATTTGTAATAATGATGATATCGATGATAATAACGAAGATGTTAAGAATGTGGATATTCTGAAAGACCATTATACACCGTTACAGTAAATAAAATTAGTATATATAATTCAGAACTCACACCACTATTATCTCGCTTGAGTAATCCGGTCCTACAGATGAAGGAGGTAGAAATTAAATGTGAGTTCTCTTTTTCTTTTTTTCCAGAGCTTTGTATTGCAGTGATGTAAATTTTTCTACCATGTGTTAAACGGTCAGTATTTTAGAAATCACCGCTGAAAATTTGATGCTGATACCAGATGTCTAAGCAATTCTGTGTCTTTTTAAAATTTTTGTTTCGAACCGCATCGAAGACGAATAGTTAACATATTATTTTTCTGGAATTTGTATATTGCAAAACCATTAAATTAAAATAAACTGGTCGAAGTTTGCTTTTTTTCCTTTATAACTGCAGATCTTGAACCAGTGAAGAATTTGAGCCCAAACACATGCTGCAGATTTTTTTTCACTGAGTTTTGGACATAACTGTTACAATGGAGCCCTACGGGAAATGTAATAGTGGTGTGAGACGTAAATGTTTCAATGGAGCCCTATGGGAAATGTAATAGTGGTGTGAGACGTAAATGTTACAATGGAGCCCTAAGGGAAATGTAATAGTGGTGTGAGACGTAAATGTTACAATGTAGCACTATGGGAAATGTAATAGTGGTGTGAGACGTAAAGGTTTAAATGGAGCCCTATGGGAAATGTAATAGTGGTGTGAGACGTAAATGTTTCAATGGAGCCCTATGGGAAATGTAATAGTGGTGAGAGACGTAAATGTTACAATGGAGCCCTATGGGAAATGTAATAGTGGTGTGAGATGTAAATGTTACAATGTAGCACTATGGGAAATGTAATAGTGGTATGAGATGTAAATGTTACAATGGAGCCCTATGGGAAATGTATAGTGGTGTGAGATGTAAATGTTACAATGGAGCCTTATGGTAAATGTAATAGTGGTGTGAGACGTAAATGTTACAATGGAGCACTATGGGAAATGTAATAGTGATGTGAGATGTAAATGTTACAATGGAGCCCTATGGGAAATGTAATAGTGGTGTGAGATGTAAATGTTACAATGGAGCCTTATGGTAAATGTAATAGTGGTGTGAGACGTAAATGTTACAATGGAGTCCTATGGGAAATGTAATAGTGGTGTGAGATGTAAATGTTACAATGGAGCCCTATGGGAAATGTAGTAGTGGTGTGAGACGTAAATGTTACAATGGAGCCCTATGTGAAATGTAATAGTGGTGTGAGACGTAAATGTTACAATGGAGTCCTATGTGAAATGTAATAGTGGTGTGAGATGTAAATGTTACAATGGAGCCCTTTGTGAAATGTAATAGTGGTGTGAGACATAAATGTTACAATGGAGCCCTATGTGAAATGTAATAGTGGTGTGAGACGTAAATGTTACAATGGAGCCCTATGGAAAATGTAATAGTGGTGTGAGACGTAAATGTTACAATGTAGCACTATGGGAAATGTAATAGTGGTTTGAGATGTAAATGTTACAATGATGCCTTATGGTAAATGTAATAGTGGCGTGAGACGTAAATGTTACAATGGAGCCCTATGGGAAATGTAATAGTGGTGTGAGATGTAAATGTTACAATGGAGCCTTATGGTAAATGTAATAGTGGCGTGAGACGTAAATGTTACAATGGAGCCCTATGGGAAATGTAATAGTGGTGTGAGACGTAAATGTTACAATGAAGCACTATGGGAAATGTAATAGTGGTGTGAGATGTAAATGTTACAATGATGCCTTATGGTAAATGTTATAGTGGCGTGAGACGTAAATGTTACAATGGAGCCCTATGGGAAATGTAATAGTGGTGAGAGATGTAAATGTTACAATGGAGCCTTATGGTAAATGTAATAGTGGCGTGAGGCGTTAATGTTACAATGGAGCCCTATGGGAAATGTAATATTGGTGTGAGACGTAAATGTTACAATGAAGCACTATGGGAAATGTAATAGTGGTGTGAGATGTAAATGTTACAATGATGCATTATGGTAAATGTAATAGTGGTGTGAGACGTAAATGTTACAATGGAGCCCTATGGGAAATGTAATAGTGGTGTGAGACGTAAATGTTACAATGGAGCCCTATGGGAAATGTAATGGTGGTGCGAGACATAAATGTTACAATGGAGCCTTATGGGAAATGTAATAGTGGTGTGAGATGTTAATGTTACAATGATGCCTTATGGTAAATGTAATAGTGGCGTGAGACGTAAATGTTACAATGGAACTCTATAGGAAATGTAATAGTGGTGTGAGACGTAAATGTTACAATGGAGCCCTATGGGAAATGTAATAGTGGTGTGAGACGTAAATGTTACAATGGAGCCCTATGTGAAATGTAATAGTGGTGTGAGACATAAATGTTACAATGGAGCCCTATGTGAAATGTAATAGTGGTGTGAGACGTAAATGTTACAATGGAGCCATATGTGAAATGTAATAGTGGCGTGAGACGTAAATGTTACAATGGAGCCCTATGGGAAATGTAATAGTGGTGTGAGACGTAAATGTTACAATGAAGCCCTATGGGAAATGTAATAGTGGTGTGAGACGTAAATGTTACAATGAAGCCCTATGGGAAATGTAATAGTGGTGTGAGACGTAAATGTTACAATGGAGCCTTATGGTAAATGTAATAGTGGTGTGAGACGTAAATGTTACAATGGAGCCCTATGGGAAATGTAATAGTGGTGTGAGACGTAAATGTTACAATGAAGCACTATGGGAAATGTAATAGTGGTGTGAGATGTAAATGTTACAATGATGCCTTATGGTAAATGTAATGGTGGCGTGAGACGTAAATGTTACAATGATGCCTTATGGTAAATGTAATAGTGGCGTGAGACGTAAATGTTACAATGGAACCCTATGGGAAATGTAAAAGTGGTGTAAAAACGTTCGTGGTTGTTTAATGAGGATATGGTGGTGATGACAGTGGTGATGATGACGACGATGATGATGATGGTGATGGTGATTATGTTGATGATGATGATGATGATGATGATGATGATGATGATGGTGATGATGATGATAGTTGTTGTGGTGATGATGATAATAATGATGATACTGATGCTGAAAATGATTGTAGTGGTGGTGATGCTGATGATGATGATGATGATATTTGTCTTGGTGATGATGATGATGATGATGAGTGTGGTGATGATGATGATGTATGGTGATGATGATGATTATGATGGTGGTTGTGTTGATGATGATGTTGATGATGATTGTGGTGACCATTGAATTAAAAAAAACCTGGTCAAGTTATGTTTATTACCGTTAAAATTGTAGATCTTGAACTAGTAAAAAATTGGAGCCCAAACACATGCTGCAGATTTTGTTTTTTTCACTTTGTTTTGAGATAAAATGTTTCAATGGAGCCCTATGGGAAATGTAATAGTTGTGTGAGACGTGATGATGATGATGATGATTGGTGTGGTAATGATAATGATGATATGATGGCGGTGATAATGATGATGATTATGATAATGCTTCTTATGATGATGATTATACAGCTGCTGTTGCTGCTGCTGCTGCTGCTGATGATGATGATGATGATTATGATGATGAAGATTATGATGATGATGATGATGATGGTAATTGTTGTGGTGATGATCAAAAGAGCTATATGGGAAATGTAATAGTAGTGTGAGACGTTATGATGATGATGATGATTGTTGTGGTGATGTTGATGATGATATGAAGGCAGTGATAATGATGATGATGATAATAATACTTATGATGATGATTATACAGCTGCTGTTGCTGCTGCTGCTGATTATTATGATGATTATGATGATGAAACTTATGATGATGATGATGATGATGATTATGATAACTGTTGTGGTGATGATGATGATAATAATGATGATACTGATGCTGAAAATGATTGTAATGGTGGTGATGATGATGATGATAATATTTGTCTTGGTGATGATGATGATGATGATGACTGTGGTGGTGATGATGATTGTATGGTGATGATGATGATTATGATGATGGTTGTGGTGATGATGATGATGATGATGATGAAGATGATGATGATGATGATGATGATGATGATGATGATGATGATGATGATTTTGAAATCAACACTGACAATTTGATGCTGATACCAGATTTCTAGGCAACTCTGTGTCATTTTAGAAACATTTGTTCGAACCGCATCGTCGGCGAATAGTTTAGTAATATTTCTGAAAACTGATATAGGTTTATACAACCATTGAATTAAAAAAAATCCTGGTCAAGTTATGCTTTTTACCGTTAAAATTGAACTAGTAAAAAATAGGAGCCCAAACACATGCTACAGATTTTGTTTTTTTCACAGTGTTTTGAGATAAATGTTTCAATGGAGCCCTATGGGAAATGTAATAGTAGTGTGAGACGTTATGATGATGATGATGATTCATGTGGTGATAATAATGATGATATGATGGCGGTGATAATGATGATGATGATGACAATGATACTTATGATGATGATTATACAGCTGCTGTTGCTGCTGCTGCTGCTGATGATGATTTTGGTGAAGAAGATTATGATGATGATGATGATGATGATTATGACGACGATGATGGTGATGATGATGACCGTTGATGACCGTTGATGTTGGTGATATGCATTCACTGATATGCATGATGGTTACAAGATTGCATTTATTATTATATCGGCAACCTTTTACTATTGTAACAAACTACTATTAATCATCATAAGCCCGCCTCGCATGCGGAGGGTCGTGGGTTCAATCCCCGGCCGGGTCATACCAAAGACTTTAAAAATGGTACTAGAAGCTTCCTCGCTTGACGCTCAGCATTTAGAGAAGAGTACTAGGTCTGGTCGGCCCTGTGTCAGTATTATGTGTGGGGTATCATACCATGTGTCTGCGGCATGATACTCCAGTGTGACAGCGCTTAGAATACTGTCTCAAGTAGACGCCGTCGCGATATCACTGAAAAATTGTTGAAAGCGACGCTAAACACCTTTATAATGATTATGGTACATGTTGCCGCTGTTGATACTGACGTTAAGTCGTTGTTGCTGATAATGGTAATAAAGGTTTACATACAGTGATGGTGAAAGCAGAACTATAAGAAACCACGATTCTAAATAAATATTTAATTGACAAAATTGAAACCAATAAATCACGGATTACAACAATATGCACGTATTTTTAATAAATGACGAAACAGGTTCTTTCAACATTGAAATTGGGAAAGAAATTCAAAATTACATACAGTTAGGAGGCTCTGAAATGTTGTTAAAAAGGGTATAAATCTCCATTTGTACATACCATATATTGCTTTGAGATCTATATAAAACAAAATATGTATTCTACATCTAGATGTTTATAGAGGTATGACGGTCACAGAACATTACTCTCGAAATTGGATTTTACATTATATTACGCCCAAAATTGTCTTACAACCCAACAACGAAATACGAAATTATTCAACAAAACGACACGCATTGTTAACTCAGGGTGTAACCACGTTTCGCATCAGCCATGCGTGTCGGAGCGTAAAAAATGAGCTTCACTAACTGGGCAAAACTTCAGTAAGACATTTATAAATCAATGTTTATATATAAGAAACGGTTAAGGCACACCATAGGTGTATTATCATTATTCAAATGCAGTCAAACCTGTTCAAGCGGTAACCTCTATTACTTAAGCAACCACATTTTCTATTTCACATGTCTATGCCTTCAGATGTATTTACCTTTATTAAGCAACAACCTGTCTTAAATGCCCACTTTTGCTCCTTCGCTTGACTGGCTGCTTAAGAGAGGGTTGACTGTATATACAAGTCTACATTAATTATTATTTCACACTAGAAGTTATTCAAAAGCACAAAGGATATCTCATGTTTTAGACTGGATATTACCCATAATTTTTTTTTTATGATGTTTTGTTCACCAACATATACTTAAATACTTACAAACTTAAATCTAAGAAAAGCAGCCAGTTGATCATGATTTTAGACTGGTTCTAGTAAAACTGCATATGATTTCATTGCTATCACTTATAAATTTAGTCTAGTAAGTAGATAGCCGGTCATAATTTAGTTTAAATTAAAATGCTGATGAAACAGATGCCATGTATCTTGCTATTATGTTATTCTAGCCAGTGGTTCGTCCAGTCATGAACAATCTTCTACCTGAATATTAATATAACAATAAAGCCACGAAGTTATCAATGTGTATACCCTGGCTAGGTTTGGTCAACCAGCAACTTCCCAAGAAGCGATGATTACTTCACTTCACCTAATTACAAAGTATTGAAGGTAAATATATGTTTTTGACACTTCAGTTGTATTTGAGAATTTTCCTTTAGGGAAGTCTATAATTTCATGGTGTGCCTGCCTTATCACCCACTCGCCTTATCACCCACTCGTCTGTCTGTCCGACCGTCCGTCCGTCTCTCTGTCTGTCTCTGTCTGTCTGTCTGTCTGTCTGTCTGTCTGTCTGTCTGTCTGTCTGTCTGTCTGTCTGTCTGTATGTATGTATGTCTGTCTGTCTGTCTGTCTGAGTCTGTCTATCTGTCTGTCTGTCGGTCTTTATGTCTGCCCGATAATCATGGCTTATGATTAAAGAGACTGGGCTTGCAAGGATTCGAACTCACGGACCCTGAATTGAAGGTAAGTTAGGCGTGTGGTCGACTGAGCTAGCCGGGATAGACGTTTGTATTTTAAAGCGTATTCATAATAAACGGTTTCGGGGACTGTTCTGGCAAGAGATTTTCATGTACGTACACTCAATGAGTCACATTTCTAATTGAAACCATCACTCGAGCAAGAAAAATTGTACTGTTAAAGCTGACGTGTCGGAACAATAACTCGCTTGGACCTGCATTTAATGATAAGACAAATCCATTCCATAAGTGTATTGGGCCGCGTTACAAAAACAAAAGCAGCCTACCAATCCGTTTATACATGTAATTAACACACGCATCATATACTGTGTGTAACATGTGTTTAAGAATAAAAGGTAAACGTACATTTAGAATATTCGTCAAGTATGTGTTTCGTTTTACAATCGAGATACAAATTGTAACTCTATCATTTTAACAGTATTATATGTGCCCATAATTTTTAACTGTAAAATACATGAAATTGTATAAAAAATATCATAATAACTAAATGAAATTCAAGATATGTCACAACCGCTCATATATTCATATTTGTATCTATTTATAACAACGAATGCATCAGTTTTATAATAAATTCAACAACAATATGTTATTTATTATTCTGCGTACATGTTTAGGTTTTGTTCCACGTAGAACAGTCTGATTTATATCACGATTTATAATGGTTTACTGATGGGTCTAACGCCATTTTTAGTACATGTCAGGTTATTTTTGGTATATCCAAATTTGTTGGTAGTGGAATATTTCATAATGAGTAGAACCACTGTTTTTCCGCAAGTAACTGGCAAACTTTCTAACATTTTAGCTTTTGGACCGAGCTGGACTCGAACCTACGACATGAGCGATGATCGTTATACAACAGCACCTCATAATTGGATTTTTTTGAAAATTATTGGCCATACAATTAATGCTGAAAATCGGATGAGTGAGTTAGTAAGTGAGTAAAAGAGTAAGTGAGTAATGGAGTTAGTGATGATGGAGTGACTGTGCAAGTGAGTGTGCGAGTGAGTAATGAAGTGAGTATTTAAGTGAGTGATTGATGGAGTGAGTGTGTTAGGGAGTAATAGAGTAAGTGAATAATGAAGTAAGTGACGATGGAGTGAGTGTGCAAATGAGTGTGCGAGTGAGTATTGGAGTGAGTATGTGAGTGAGTGAGTGATGGAGTGAGTGTGTTAGGGAGTAATACAGTAAGTGAGTAATGGAGTTAGTGATGATGGAGTGAGTGTGCAAATGAGTGTGCGAGTGAATAATGGAGTGAGTATGTGAGTGAGTAATTGATGGAGTGAGTGTGTTAGGGAGTAATACAGTAAGTGAGTAATGGAGTTAGTGATGATGGAGTGAGTATGCAAATGAGTGTGCGAGTGAGTAATGGAGTGAGTATACGAGTGAGTAATTGATTGAGTGAGTGTGCAAGGGAGTAATACAGTAAGTGAGCAATGGAGTGAGTGAACGTGTGAGTGAATAATGGAGTAAGTATGTGAGTGAGAGATTGATACTGTGAATGTGTTAAGGAGTAACAGAGTATATGAGTAATTGAGTGAGTGATGATGGAGTGAGTGTGTTAGGGAATAATAGAGTGAGTGATGGAGTAAGTGATGATGGAGTGAGTGAGTGTGCGAGTGAATAATGGAGTGTGTGAATATGTGAGTGCGTGATTGATGAAGTAAGTGTGTTAGGGAGTGACAGAGTAAGTGAGTAATAAAATAAGTGAGTAATGGAGTGAGTGCTGATGGATTGGGAGTATTCTGCCTGGTAGCAAAATGGCATAACCGATATCACATACAACACATTGTTGAACTTTCAACGCTTTATTCAAGTGATGTGTTGATAGTGAAGCTGGTAAAAAATCTGAAAGTAACCAAAAATCAAACTAAGAACAAAGAACTATTTGAGTATGAAACCTATTTCACAAAAGTACGACAAAGTTTCGAACACGCTCTAGTACGAAGTCATTTAAATATCTCGTATGTTTGCAATCTTAGTATTCCAAAAATAGAGTTTACATGATCATGATTATACGTTAGAGTCGTTATTTACAATGACACACCGGTAACTATTTAAGTAACGTACATTGTGTGGCTACGCAGTTTTATTGTTCCTTCTCAAGAGAAGGAACACTTATGGTGGACACTTTACACTTGACTGAGCAGGTAATGGATACAAGGATACTTTCAAATGCATGTCGAACAGAAGGGCGCCGCCATCTTAATCTGGTTCCCTGTCCTATTATGGTACCCATTCAAAATTTCGTAGTACGCAGAGGACCAGTCTACCGCTTTCTTGGACTCGTGCTTATTCATTACAAATAGCCTCTATGCCAATGTATATTCATGCGCCTTAGATCAAGCTTGTAAAAATGCAAGTTTTTAACAGCAGACCGACTAGGAACAATTATTCGTATAGAGTATTAACCTCTGCATTGAACATTTGATAATATAGAATAGAGATTAATATAATGAATAATGCATAGACTGCCGCCAATTAATCACGTAATGAAATAGTCGTTTGTCACGTGATAATTTAGCTTCAAATATATTTGTGCAATATTTACCAATTTGCAAATGCGTCCTTTCATATATTTTGACATGTCTAGATATTTTTTCTCCGTTCCGTAAATGCATATGTGTAAAATGTGTGTGTATATATATACTCATTATATATATATATATATATATATATGCAGGTGCTCGTATGTGTTAATCACGTAACGAAATCATCCAGGAATGCGCTAGAAGGAACCTTTTGCTAGACAAAATCTTGTGGAACACAAACTTAAAAGCAACGTACATCAAACGTTTTTATTTTACTTAAGAGTTCATAAGGCGAATAACTCTATACAATATGTTCGCAGTAAGAATCACTTTTGCCGTAACTCACATAAACATTTTAATACTTCACAGAGAGAGTGTGCAAGTGAGTGTGCGAGTGAGTAATGGAGTGAGCATGTGAGTGATTATGTGAATGATGAGTAAGTTTGTTACTGAGTGAGTGATGATGGAGTGAGTATGAGTGCGAGTGAGTAATATATTTAGTATATGAGTGGGTAATTGATGGAGTGATTGTGTTAGGGAGTAATAGAGTTAGTTAGTAAGTTAGTAATGGAGTGAGTGATAATGGAGTGAGTGAGTGTGTAAGGGAGTAATAGAGTGTGTGAATATGTGATTGATGAAGTGAGTGTGTTTGGGAGTGGCAGAGTGAGTGATTAATAGAGTTATGGAGTGAGTGATGATGAAATGAAAGAGTGTGCAAATGAGTGTGCGAGTGAGTAATGAAATGAGTATGTGAGTGATTGAGTGAATAATGAAGTGAGTTAGTGATGGTGTGAGTGAATGAAAGATGAAGTGAGTACGCGAGTGAATGATAGAGTAAGTATGGGAGTATATGACGAATGGCGAGTGATTAAGTGAACGGTGCAGTGAGTGAGTGATGGAGTTTGTGAGTGAAGATGAAGAGAGTATGTGAGTGAGTGAATAATGGAGTGTGTGAGTATGTGACTGAGTGAAAGATGGAGTGACGTGCTAGTGAGTAATGGAGTAAAAGTATGAGTATGTGACTAATTGAGGATATGATGACGTGAGTATGTGGGTGAGTTATTGAATGATGAGGTGAGTATGTGATTGAGTGAGTGAATGGTGGAATAAGTGAATGAACGAGTATGTGAGCGAGAGATTGAATGATGGAGTAAGTGTGTAAATGAGTATGCAAGCGAGTGAGTGAATGATGGAGTAAGTGTGTGAGTATGCTAGTGACTGAGTGAGCGTGAATGATGGAGTGAGTGTGTGATTATATGAATGAGTGAATGATGGAGTGAGTCAGTCAGTGATTGAGTGAGTGATGGTGTATTGAATGTTATTCCACAGCCGCGTTCAATATGTTGTATGTGTTTCAGTTATTTAACGACGGCCAACGCACATATTCATCATTCGTGAGAACCGCTAGGTGGGTACCCAGCACCAGACAGACATCATCTTGCAAGTCACTGACTATTTCCCCTAATATTCAAAGGTGGGAGACTCATGGTGGTAGGCAAATTTCATGATCAATTATCGCAGGAATTGTGGCCGGGTGGGGATTCGAACTCACTACTCCTAAATTGACAGTCATGTGTATAGAGATTGTGATATCTTGCTGCAAATGAGTACAGCAAAAATAGGTTTATCATAAACTACAATAAGACAGCAATGGTTCTCCAGAGGTGAATCTTGTTGAATTTTCCCTAACGGATGTTATTTTAGAGTAAAACATAACAGTGTATACAAACCTTACTATAATGAGTGATGTGACTTTTTTAAGCAAATGGCGATGTTTGAACTACCCGAAACAGTACCTTGATGTATCTTTGTTTTAAGGCGTTACAAAGCAGTAATCCCAGTGGTCCATTCTTATGTAGTTTTATATTGAAAAAAAAATGTATTCCGCATTGGAAGTTGTTTCAGTGCTGTATTATATTAATAATAAGCAGAATTTCAAATGCCATGAGTTGCTTCGTTGTGAAAAACGCAGGTACGTCATAGGTTTTGCATCGTTAAACTTTGCCATGATCCCAAAAGACATGCTTCATTGAGTTTCTTAACGAACGGCGATGGTATAAACACTTCCTAGCACAGTAAACAGCGATATTACATTTTCTATCAGCACATAATTATGATTGACTAGAAAAGATTATACAATCCTCGAAGTTTGCGCATTGTTAATACAAGTTGGCTGCTTTTAAAAAGCATCCAATGGTAGAAGGTGGCAATACGAGTAGATGAAGGTGTGAGTTAAGGTTTGAACGAAATATGTTATTGAATGGTGCAAGATGCATATTTGAGTAAATGTAGGCAGTGACCTATCCAAAGAGCTCTGTATTTAATTATTATTGATGTAGGAAAGATAAAAACAACAGCGCACTGGGTACTATAAATACATTGGTGACAGGTTCCAGCTGACCGGTTAAATTCCGGCTGCAGAGAAAAGGCAAATGAGATGTGTTTAATAGTTATGATGGTGTTTAAATCCAAAAATCTGAATAATTGGGCATTTTTATTTGCATATTCAATAAAAAAATGTCTGGAAAAATGTATTGGAACTTACCTTATATATTTTCAAACATATTTTCTGTTAGGTTCTATAAAATTGACTATAATAGTGAAAATATATTTTATGATAATGTTTTCACAAAACACAATCCCCAAACGACTCTTAAATACCCCAGCCTCATAAAAGAGTAGAATGGAGTGTCTAGCTTGTCTAGATTTATTGATGTCTTATTACTGTGTATGTTATAATAGTATATAGTTGGATATGGATATGTTAATTTTTTTCTCTGGTCATCTGCAAGAAATGACTATCTCAATGAACCGTTTTGAAAATATCCCAAAGCAAATCACAAAAGGCCGCTTTTTCAGCACACTAATCGCCCTACCGACACTGGAGAGGCGTATAATATGATTATGGAAAACAAGAAATTACTCTCTGTTCTAAAATTTTAAATGCAATATTAAATACTCTTCTTCAAATCCATATTTATTTATTTCTTCTATACGTCTCATTACTGTCCTTCTGTAGGCACAATCCATATATTATGTTATCCATTTGTCTGTTTTAACAAGGAGATCGTGTACATCATACATATATATCTGTCTTAGATTTCCTCTCATTAGAGAGCATTTCAAGGATTTTTACAAGGAAATAACGGAAACTTGTCTTTGTTTAATAGATTTAAAACTATGAACTTAAATAAGATTATTTACGTTCGATAAACATAACGCCATTAAAGGGAAGAAACTGTATTACATTTGCAAGGCATGCGCTAGAAAAATAAAAATAAATACATATAAACAACAGCAGATATAGGACTTACAGAAATTCTATACAAATATAATGGTTATATCTTCCGGTACAAAATACCATACCATACTGTGAAACAAAATACAATACTGTGGTACAGAATACCAAACTGTGGTACAGAATACCATACTGTGGTACAGAATACCATACTGTGGTACAAAATACAATACTGTGGTACAGAATACCATACTGTGGTACAGAATACCATACTGTGGTACAGAATACCTGGATCTTGTCAGTTTTGGGTTTGTATTCTTTTCTCCGATATAAATCGAGGACAACGTGTTTGTTTTTTTGTGTTTATTTTTGTGGGGGAGGGGTAGGGACAAGGTGGCTCGTTTAGTACCCCGTAATGGGTCTGTTGAACACAGTTTGCATGCAACAAACATATTAAGTCATAGAAAAGTTACATCTCATTTTAATATAAACTATAGGACAAGATAGTAATCTTGTAATACTTAATAAGCAAACAACTGCCGCCTTATACCCAGATACAGTTTACACAGGCATCTTGATGAAACGAAACAGAAGAGTTAAGCTATATTTCAATAGATGTTTTTTTTTTAAAGAAAACAATGATCAACAAATCAAAAAATAGTTTGGGTCAAGTCATAGCGGCAATGTTGTCTTCGCATGATTTTATGCAGCGTATTATATAGATAAATAATGTGTCAGAAACATGTTTTTGTTTATCAAATTTACAGATATTCCTGTTCTTCCATGTATTCCATTTCAATTCAAATACAATAGTATTTAACAAATTACATTTATTTGGGACTTTGTAATAACCATTTACCGGGTACAATGTCGGCAAATTTTAAATCTCAATATTCGCTGAAATGGGTTGCATCAGATCGAGGCTTAAGAATACGCCAACTATAGTTCATTTTCCCCATTTGCATATATTACAAAGACCGTGAACCAACCTTGACACAAGGATAGTATACGTTCCAGTTACTTAAGAAGGACAGTTATTCTACTCAGATCAAAGTTTGCAGTTCACAAATAAAAAGTTTTGCCAAGTAGTAAGGTTTGCTTTAAAATAACCACGCCACATTTTGCCAAAACAGCCACATTTTGCCAAATTCTTTGACGGAGGATACCGGTAATCGCCGAAGGCGAACGAACGCGGTATATTAGTTGTAGTTATCACAAACGATCTTAGAGGAACAGTTGCGAAGTTGTTTAATTTTATAAATATTTTCTAAACATGGCACAAAAACGAACGAACGAGTGCACGAGCTCAGTTTTTAGTAAAATGCTGAAAATTTCAGAGAACGTTGAATTAGAGGATGACAAAACTGTGTAAATGATTTTAAAATGCTATTAAATGATTGCCTTAATTGAATGAAGTTTAATTACAGTTAAACTATTTTAAAAAAGGAGTTAACCTAAACCCTCGGTGAGGTTTGAGGAGGCACGCAAAAATTAAATTTAAAAGACATGAGTGTTACATACTAGTATACTCCGAGTTACCGCAAACTGTTTATATGGGCATAGAATGTGCACATCACATTTTATTTTGTTGGTTGCATACATTTCACTTTAGTAACGTTATTTAATGTTATCAAGTAAGTTTAAAATAATGTGTTATGTTTTGTAACTCTTCAACCACTTTTTGCTGGCTCCTTGTTTCTAAAGTCTTTGCATTAGAAGTGTAGAGTTAATTCATTTAAATGAGGAGTTAAAATTAAATCCTCAATGTTGACATATTACCTATAACATACTGGTCGAAATATCACCAGTGCGCTTATATTTCTTTATCAAATACCCCCATCTGTTGTCTTATACACATGTTTGCCTTAAGCAAACTGATCTACACGATACTTTCAGTATATACAAATTGGAATATGTATACCCATTATTTATGAAGGCTATAAGTTTAGCCACAAAATTTACTTCGACAATTCTTCTTCAAGTTAATTTCGTCATATATTCCCAACTTCATCTATTTATTATTGTTACGCCGTTAAAAGAGTTTAACTGTAATTAAGCTTCATTCAATTAAGGCAATCATTTAATGGCATTTTAAAATCATTTACACTGTTTTGTCATCCTCTAATTCAACGTTCTCTGAAATTTTCAGCATTTTATTAAAAACTGAGCTCGTGCACTCGTTCGTTCGTTTTTGTGCCATGTTTAGAGACTATTTATAAAATTAAACAACTTTGCAACTGTTCCTCTTTCTTTATTCAAATACGCGCGAACAACCTAATGACTGATCAAATGAAAGAAAAGTAAAGTAATTACCGAAGAAGAAATAAACCGTTTCCGTTTAAGATCGTTTGTAATAACTACAACTAATATACCGCGTTCGTTCGCCTTCGGCGATTATCGGTATCCTCCGTCAAAGAATTTGGCAAAATGTGGCTGTTTTGGCAAAATGTGGCGTGGTTATTTTAAAGCAAACCTTACTACTTTGCCATTGTGCCATATATAAATTTGTTGTAACAACGCATCACAAAAACATTATGAAATGAAAAAAATGTGAGTACTTGACAAAATATACATTCAGGCATCATTATGTTTCAATCTTTAATAAAGAACGAAATTTACAATCATTATACAATTGATATGTTTTCTGCACTGTCAACATAACAATGGACTGAATTTCTAACCATTATTTTGCTTTTTTGTAAAATAAATTGTATGATACATGTCTATTATTGACTATTTTTCTGTCTGTATCGTGTTTATGGCAACATCATAGCATAGTAATATTATCAACCGTATTGGACATAGGCTACACTAAGCTTGAACAAAAATGAGTCTATAAAAAACTTTAGAAAAATTAATAAAGACTTCAATAATTTTTAGATGTTGTCCTACTTTCTTAGCCAATCAGTTCGCTCGGAATTTTTTTCAAAATAGAACATTCCAATTGACATAGAATGGAACGACCGTTAGTATAGTAGATATTGACTTACTTCCTCAGCCAATGAAATCGCTCCTGGCATGAGAAAATAGATTAACACCTAAGCCGGTTAGAACTTGTAACCTATAGGTGGTCAAGGGCTGCGTTCACAAATTAGCTTACGACAAAAATCGCCATAAACATAAACCAACAATTATTCGTAATCTTTAAATTTTAATATTCGTCAAAATTGGAACGTGCAGGGAAGAATTTGTCAAATGGACGGTGATTTTTTTCGTAAGTTTTTCTGTAAAACGCAGCCCTAGAATACATATTTCCCAACGCGAAAGTTTTGTTTGTTCCCAATATTATCTTTTATACTTAGCGAACCATAATTTACTGTAATAAGTTTGAAACGGTCAGTTTGTCAATATATTTTATTTTCTGCTTCGATTTACATGTAAAACAGAAACTAACAAACTGACAAGGAACAACTGTTCTTCATACACGCATGAATATATCTATCTCAAATTTCCTCTCTTTAAATAACATTCATATATTTCAACTGACAAAGTAGTACATGAAACAAATTTGTCATAGGAAAAAACATCTAATTATGTTCGTTGGATAGGTTTGAAATAGCAAGTTCGATTAGTTTAATTAATAGAATATACCATACATATAATACCATTGAAAGGCATTATGTGTACTAATTATTTACTGTCGGATATCATGCCTTTGATATTTTGAAAATAAAATGTACGATACAAGTCGGTTAATAAGGATTTTTTTTCTGTCTGTTTCATATTTATGTAAACATCAAAGTAATAACTCATTTCTTTTATATCTGATATCCTCTCATTAAAGAACATTTAATTATTTCAACTGTCATAATGAAACGTAGAACATGAATGACACCAATTTGTTCTTGAAAACAGCACTAGATCTTATTAAACTAACTAGTATGATAGGTTTAAAATTGTGGAACGGAATACTAAGCTTTTACTCATGCAATCAATATAATTCCACTGAAGGAAAAGTTTGTCGCTGTCTTCAGTCAACTCGCATGAGCTGCTTTTAACATCATTTGTCGTCAAATTTTTGTTTTGTTGTTCGAAAATATGTATTTTATTTGAAATGTGAAGGTTCTAGACATCCTACCTGGACATACTTGCCTTGGGCTAGTAGTCGCTTTTCGAAGCTTCGAAGTATATATATTCTATAAATAGTAACAACTTGAAAAAAAACAACACAGGACGTCCTGAAATAGTTCCACAGCTGATTTTCGAATCACCGATTATTCTTATATAATTGAGAGATATAAACCAGCTAGGCTAAAACTATTGTCGGTATTTTCTGATTTTGTTATTGTGTATTGGATTATTACTTATTGTTTTCGTATTTATTTATCTATTAAGCCAAGCAAGTAATAAGTTTTAAAAAATGAATAAATATACACAAATATACCGACATACATACAGCCTTCGTGGCGTATCAGTCACCGATTGTCGATCAGGCGATCCGTATTAGAATTTCGCGTTCATTTTGCTAGCAAAACTCCTTTTTTTTTCTTGTTTTCTTACAGTTTTCAATAAACATATTTGTGAAGCAATAAGAATAGGATCAGAACGAAAGATGAATCATATAAAAAATTATCCAAAAATACGATTGTCATGATAAAAAAGCGGTAAACCCATACTTGTATGAATATGTCTAATAATTAGAACATTTCTAACATTATAAATGATAGAGTTTGGAACGATTTTTTAAAATGATTTGTGTATGACATTTCCACTTGACTATTGTTTTCCCCAAGTTTCTCTTCTCTATACACTTTGATTATTTAAAGGCATCCTTTGGGACTATATTAATACTACCGTTCTAGTACATTTACATTCTAGCTACCCGGTATATATTTCTTTTCTACTCAATGTAGTTAGCTAGTTAGACGTTGGCTTGTACACTATCAGTGTTAAACATGTATTTCGCACGTTTAACTAAACTTCATAAAAAGCTTTAAAACTATTTTAGATGTTCAAGGTTTATATTCCAAAACAACTATGAATAGGTATGATCATAATGTTATTTTTTTTTAAAAGTATTATCAATAACAACAAGAACCTCTTTTATTAAGATATGCGATCGTACATACTCGACAAATCCCGCCATACTTCGGTATTATGCCTCGTGGGTGGTATATATGGACACATTAGAACTATTTCTCTACAGATATACCACAAGAAACTGCTTACCAACACGAGATGTCGTATTTAAAGTACCCAGACATCAAATCATCATGAAGACAATTACATGTACTGATGTAATCTGCATACAATAAACAAAAACATACATGCGTACATAGAGACGAAACGACAACAGGCGTCACCATCTTGAAATGAACATGTAGTCTGTAAAAAGAACCCAGCTCTCCCGTTTGGGTCCATTCAATAGCAATTGTTACGAGCACGCTGATTGGCAAGTTGCTTCAGGGAAAGTCTGAATGACGTCATAATTTAGTAAGCGTTCAATTGCTATGAATTGTGTGACAGGCATAGAATTCCCTGCTTTTTCAATAGACCTAATTCGGGAGATACTAGGTTCTGGGAGAGACTAAATGAACATGAGTGGCAAAATACGCCACAGGTGAGCTTACAGCCACAACTGCCATATAAAAGCCGCAAAATGGCTCTGGGGGCACGGTGTAAATAATTCAGTACAAGATTCAAATCAGGGAATCCTTTTTTCAAAATTTCACAGTCATCAATGCGTTGTCTTTGTTATAATGTTGCATAGTACTACATTATTGCTAATGCATTTAATTGGCAAAACAATAATTTGCAAAAAAAAGTTAAATCCAACTGCCAAAAATGTGAAATTAGAGGGAGATGCACTCTGTAAACACGGGTCAGTGTTAATTCACCATCAGCAGACAGTCTAGTGTAGCGTTGTAATTTGAAAGTCTCCTTTTATTATTTTGTACTACCTTGGCAATAAAAGTTGGGGCTTTAAACCGTGTTTACGTTTGCACTCTAAACCATGAGAATGTTGCAAAATGACAAATAATTTAGTTACACATGTAATAAACTCAAAAGTTATACAACTTACAATATTTGACTCTAAATTTAGACAATATAAGATGATAAAACAACATTTCATTAATATTACGAAAAGAAATGTATACCACAACGCACACGTGTACGTATTATACATACCAGAATACAATACGTTTGCCACATTGATATTGGTTATGTTTCCCAGTGGTGTTTTTGGCTACTGACCGTGCCAAGGTGGTAGCATCAAGTACAATTTCCGTCTATGCATTTATTGCATGCATTATTACTATTTTGTGATAATTGTATATATGCTGATTTGGAGGTTGTGCCCTCTGAATGCCATGCCATCTCTTGGATATACATTTTCTCATATTTGATGTTGTAATTATCCAAACATTAACCATTTATGGCAATGTTTTTTTTTTCCATTGTATTTTAGTGCTATTGCAATTTAACGCCATTTTTAACATATGACACACGCACGCACGCACGCACGCACGCACGCACGCACGCACGCACGCACGCACGCACGCACGCACGCACGCACGCACGCACGCACTAGTGGCTGATATAGTTACAGTACGTGATAATTATACTATGGGTACCGTAGGTCGTGTCAGTTAATCTATCATTTATCATTTCCCACCACTATCGGGCAGAAACAGTCACATTTCCAACCATTGCATCCATGAGTTATGTAACGATATTGCTCACTTGTAAAACAGATCGACTGAAGTTTACTGAAGAATGGAATGCCGTATGAACAAAAGTCGTCAGTTCGCCACTTGGGGAGTATACGTATACCAGTCAAACAGTCAGTGACGTAGCTTCAGCACGTAATGGCGTAGCTGAGTAGTACCAGGGAAGAAGCATTCAAGTATCACGCAACCATGCGTATGTTTTAAATTGTAATGTGTTCCTGATGTCATGTATGAGCATATCGACAAATGCTTTAGGGATATTTAAGATGATCCTCGGTGAAATTATTTAATTTCTAAATTATGTAAAATATGATCGAACGTAATTTACCGATAGAAGTTTGAATTCACTTAAATACATGTACAATTATCGTATAGGACGTCGTTCATAAATAGTTACGTGACTTATACGTCTCACGGAACAATTAATTTTGTACTGTCCTACAAATAGAGAAATGCACTTCTGGAACACTGGATATATTACCAATGGTTCTAAAAGGGTATTGTTCCCTTAGATTTTCCTCTGGTGGTTAAATTGTTCAGAAAATAACATGTCATTGGGTTTGACCAAGTTACTTTTTGAGCATAACTTCTTGAGCATACCGTCATGTAAGGGAGATAATTCTTAAGACCTTAATACGTTTTCCATCCGATGAATAGAGTAGACGACTATTATGAAAGTTATTAGTTTATTTCGAATACACGTATCACTTTAAAATTTATTAAAGCAGAACGGATATTCTTTTTCTACATGATTTACAGATCTTTCATAAAGACAGCCTTTTTAATAATTTAATGGAAAATTGGAAAATGGCATACATGTAGGAGGAAACGTGCACTGTTCTAGTGTCTTTATGAGAGCATCTGGTACGCTGGTTTTGATTTCACTCTGTTCATTGAGAATTATCACCACCCACTTTCGCTGCAATTATAATTTAATTTATAGTACACGTCTGAAGGCTTGATTTCCTGCAAATTGTATAGGTCGCTGCAAAATGTTACTAGACTACTATTGAATGAATAACTACCTGATATATAGCAGTATTTATTGTTCAGTATAATCAACTATTTGGGGGTCTCATCGATGGAATACGATATTTTTTGACTATATAAGGGAATGTTAGATATTATTTATCAATATATATTATATACTGGACTGAAAAAGTAACGCGTCACTTGACATTTTATGTATGGTATAAAATAAGTATCAAAGCAATATCCTTGAAATTTGAACTTGAGTAAGAAAAAACATGTAGGCTAGGCAAAGGAAAACATAGTTGTCTTTTAATGTTGTATACACAAATTTATAACGTTTCTCACTATTTTAATGAAGGTAATGGCATTGAAATAGCGACGTGTTAGCTGTTACATTCGTTATAACAAACGTAACAATATGTGTACCAATTAGTTTTGAATTATAAATATCTACACATACAACAATTCTTGATATCGTTAAATGCTGGATAAACGTTTATGCAAGTGTTATACATAAAAATAATGTCATGTGATTCATATACAAGTTAAATATTAATGTATATTATTCTCTTTGATACATAGTTTTGTTTTAATTTGTAACCAGACTACTTTTTTTCAGAACATAAATAACGGCATTTAACGTAATTGAAATTTTTTGAGTTTTGAAACATTCAATTTATCTGTTTATAGATAGCAAATTTTTAAAGGTGTGTTTGAAAACTCTCTTAAATAAGTAGATATTTACATCTTAAGGTATATATATTTATGTATATCTAATGTTTCATTAAAACCAATAAGCATTATTTACATGTCTTTAGATATCCCTTTAGTTGGTTTATTCAATGGTGGTGAAACGCTCTTTTCTGGTCATTTAATAGATTTGACTTGATTTACTTTAGAAATACATATAGTCTATCTATATCTATCTAGTATCATATATTGAAATTGTCTTTATTCGTTAAAGTTGCATTTGATAGCAATGTGGAACTCAACAATGAAAGTAATGCTTTTCATTTCATCAATATACAATGTAACCCATGGAAGGATCAAGCGGACATTTTATTTAAACAAAATTCGAGTCGGGCGGTAGAGTAACAGAAACGATTTAGCCATATACGCTGGTCACTAACTATTGTTTATAGATGGTCTTGTTTAATGCAAATATGACGTACTTCATTGATCTCACAAGACCAATATTTTATTACTCTAGAAAGCATAGCGACATCGCTACTTTCATTGCACGTGTTTATTCCTTGCTACAAAACATAAGAAACAATTTTTACTCAAAACTGACATTTGACCTTGGTCATGAAAATTTGCATGTTCGATGAATCCAACGTGCTATTCATCTTGCAATATTTAACCTTATTGGCTCAATGTTAGCAATATCATTTATTCTTTCTAAGGATAATTGTCAACTATCATATAAAAAGCTATATAAACAATAAAGTACAGGCACAATTCTGAATCTGTTTCAGATATCAAGTTTTGTGTACACATTTAGAAAAAAAAATCTGCTTCTATTCAAACATTGACATGATATTGATGGAAATAGAATATGTATAACACTGTTGTAGTATATTAACTAAGATATCCGAAATTTGATGCATTTTATAAAGAACTACAACCTTTTCAAAATACACAACAAAATGGAGGGTTGAATATGCACTCTGTACTATTTTCATTGTTTGTCTTCATCATGCCGATGTATGATTTACTCAAATACAGTATAGTGAATGTTAAAATGTGCAAATGGTTACAAATGTGAAAGTGGTTACAAATGTGAAAATGGTCACAAATATGAAAATGGTTACAAATGTGAAAGTGGTTATACATGTGAATATGGTCACAAATGTGGAAATGGTTACAAATGTGAAAATGGTTACAAATGTGAAAGTGGTTACACGTGTGAATATGGTCACAAATGTGGAAATGGTTACAAATGTGGAAATGGTTACAAATGTGAAAATGGTCACAAATATGAAAATGGTTACAAATGTGAAAATGGTCACAAATATGAAAATGGTTACAAATGTGAAAACGGTTACACATGTGAAAATGGTTACAAATGTGAAAATGGTCACAAATATGATAATGGTTACAAATGTGAAAACGGTTACACATGTGAAATTGGTTACAAATATGAAAACGGTTACACACTTGAAAATGGTCACAAACCTGATGTGAAAATGGTCACAAATGTGAAAATGGTCACAAATATGAAAATGGTTACAAATGTGAAAGTGCTTACAAATGTGAAAATGGTCACAAATATGAAAATGGTTACAAATGTGAAAACGGTTACACATGTGAAAATGGTCATAAATGTGAAAGTGGTTACAAATGTAAAAGTGGTTACAAATGTGACAGTAGTTACAAATGTGAAAATGGTCATAAAAGTGAAAATGGTCACAAATATGAAAATGGTTACATATGTGAAAGTTGTTACAAATTTGAAAATGAGTACTTTTGACAGCTATACATTAATGTATGTTGTATCTCCTTTGTTGAAGCCTTATTGATATATCATCGTCTTATAACAGGGTTAAATTAAAAATAATTATAATGCTGTCAATGGTGCTGTCAAATAACTATGATATACGGGCGTTCTTTGCACTGTAAAGATAGCACATGGATGAATTTCAAATCCTTCATTTCAACATAAGAAATGCAGTATGATATACGTCAATTACTTATTATTTATCTGTTCTATAGCAACATAATATGTTCATGGAGGGATAATTTGATCTTGTCTTAACAAAATGTATGAAGAATAAAAAAAGCTAGAAAAACACGTGCGGACACCAATTGTCCAAACTCATTATAAATAAACAAACGTTCACTTAAACGATTTTCTCCTAACTACATTTGTGTATTTGAACAAACTTCGACTAAATCCCGCGCATTGAACTTTAAATAGTTTCCAAGTGTGTGTATGTGATCATGTAATAATTTGGCATCTCATATTAAAAAAATGTGCGATCTCGCACTTTCAAACGATCCGTCTTACATTGATCGTGAATGTAAAGGCTTATTGAACGTTTATTAGGGAATTGATGTGTTTTTAATGTTTATGACAATAATAACATACTAGTATCATGTCACGAGCAAAGTGAATGAAAATTTCCGAATGTGGTTCTTAAAAACTTTGCTTTTGGCACGATCTGAAGTTATAACTGCAATGTACCAAATATACTTATTCCTGATATTATTCTATTTATCATAATAGCAGCCCTCTACCTTATTATTAATCCCCTGTAAAGACAGAAAGAAGTGACAACTTTGTATCTATATGCAAAGTGAATTGAATAGTCTAAGCCACACTCCTTAAAATACACACACCAACACTTTACAAAATAACTCCCTGAAGATGACAAATTTCACCATATGACTTAAATACGCAACACACACATTTTATGGATTATAGTTATAAAATATTCAGTAAGATTAATTTGGAAAGAACAATAACACACATCATCGTTGTTATTTAATGACTTATTATGTGCAAAAAAAAAAACAACGTTGATAGTCCTGTGTTATTTGGTCTCATTCATGGCTGAAGAAGGAACATGAGGAAAGAGAAATTTTACGTAAAGTCCTGACTCTATTTGTTATGTGCGTGATTCGACAGTCTTTACACATACACACAAACAGGAAAAAATGAATTTAATCCTATATTACGACGAATGCGCAACCAACTTTGTACCAACCAAATACAAGCTCAGTGCATTGATATATTATATTACAATGGCGTACAGATATAGCAGCAAACACTTTATATGTAATATGACCTAACTGTTTATTACAAACATAGACACAAAGCAAGGCTGAAATAGAAATTAACTTATTTATAACCACAAATCTTAGTGTAGCAAAATAAATTTCGTCACATTGAGGTTATTTATAACGCAACCCTTATTGTAACAAAATAATTAACAAAGTTATAAATAACCATAACCCTAAGTGTAACAAAATAATTAACAAAGTAATAAATAACCACAACCCTTAGTGTAACAAAATAATTAACAAAGTTATAAATAATAACAACCCTTAGTGTAACAAAATAATTAACAAAGTTATAAATAACCACAACCCTTAGTGTAACAAAATAATTAACAAAGTTATAAATAACCACAACCCTTAGTGTAACAAAATAATTAACAAAGTTATAAATAACCACAACCCTTAGTGTAACAAAATAATTAACAAAGTTATAAATAACCACAACCTTTAGTGTAACAAAATAATTAACAAAGTTATAAATAACCACAACCCTTTGAGTAACAAAATAATTAACAAAGTTATAAATAACCACAACCCTTAGTGTAACAAAATAATTAACAAAGTTATAAATAACCACAACCCTTAGTGTAACAAAATAATTAACAAAGTTATAAATAACCACAACCCTTAGTGTAACAAAATAATTAACAAAGTTATAAATAACCACAACCCTTAGTGTAACAAAATAATTAACAAAGTTATAAATAACCACAACCCTTAGTGTATTAACAAAGTTATAAATAACCACAACCCTTAGTGTAACAAAATAATTAACATAGTTATAAATAACCACAACCCTTAGTGTAACAAAATTATTAACAAAGTTATAAATAACCACAACCCTTAGTGTATTAACAGAGTTATAAATAACCACAACCCTTTGTGTAACAAAATAGTTAACAAAGTTATAAATAACCACAACCCTTAGTGTAACAAAATTATTAACAAAATTGTAAACAACCACAACCCTTAGTGTAACAAAATAAGTAACACAGTAAGTTTTTGTTACCCTAAGGGTTATTTATAACCGCAACCTTTAGTGTAACAAAATAAGTTTATGTGGAATTGATTTGGTGTAGACAATCTTATTTCGATGACACGTTTGCTTTTGTAACACTTAGGGTTGTTTATAACCGCAACCCTTTAAATAAATTTATGTGGATGTGATTTGGTTAAAAAAATAAACAAGACATTCTCTGAAACATTTTGTTTGTTTGAAATACTTACTTTTTGTTTTAAAATTATCATTTTTCCGATATTTCAACAGCATATTTACAGTCACATCTGTAAGTTGAAATAAACACGATAAAAATGAACACTATCGAACTGACATGAATGCCGCGCCTCTTGTATATTTATCTTTTTATATTGTGACCTTGACCCCTGAATCCAGCAACACAATCTCGTCCTGGTTCTGAACACCTATATGAAGTTTCATCAACAGTGGATCAAAGACCAGGGCGGAAGAGGGATGACATTGACAATATAACCATAACCAAGGTTTAAGCTCCCCGTCAATTGGCTGACTGCCGACCATGTTACGGCGGTGACTGGTTTTGACACCACTTTCGTCTATATATATTGTGGTTATTATTACTTATTATGGATGGTTTACTGATTATATTTTATAACTCATGTTTAATTTTGTTTTGTATCTTATGTCTTTAAGGATTAACACTAGTTTTGATAGTTTAAACATATTAAATTGCCATATTTACGTATTCTATTAGTGTTACCTTATATAGTGTACATATAAGTCATCTAGTGTTTCTATCTTAATTATTTACAGTGTGATCTTGTGTGATCCAGGAAGACAATTTTAAGGAAAGATTCAAATGAAAGCAAACATCAGTTAAACCTCTTAGTCAACATTAGCAGACATTATTTCAAACGCACATCATTTACTGCTGCCGGGACAGACAGTTGTGTAGGAGTGTCTACTGAAAAACTGCTGTTTTCTTTACCTGTCAGTTATGGTAAAGTGTTTGAAAAATACACCCTTACTCGGCAGGTGAAATGTTCATAAACACAGATACGTGTGTATTTGTTTACAGTTAAGAGTACATGACGTCACAAGTTCCTTTCAAGAATTTCAAATTTTTGGCAGTTGGAGTTTAACACTTTTATTTACCTTCATATTTGAAATGTATTATCAATAATGCTGTTTTATGCAAAAGTGTAACAAAAACAATGCTGTGGTTACTTAGCAATTATGAAAATGGGTTCTCTGATTTGAATCACGAATAGAAGAATATAACGCCTGTCTCAGAACAGTTTTGCAGCTTTTATACCTGTTTAATTATTTTAAGCTCTCTAGATATGTTTCTCTAGCTTAAAACGACACAGACCAAAATATAATCATACAAGGAATGATAGTATAATATATGAGAACTAACGGCCTTAGATTAGATATGTTCACTTTATGAATTATGTAGTCTGCTCAAGCTGTTCAGCAAACCTTTATTGGTAAATGAGTAAGTTGTTTTATATCCTAAATATTGTGCAAAAACAGCAGTAACGTATGTATAAGCGAAGTATCAAAACAGATTATACCATTGATATTATCTTTAAAAAATCCATTGGATAATAAGAACGCAACAAAAAATAAAAGAAATGAGTAGACTCGGATTTTAGATGCAATTATTCGTAAGGAATAATTCAACACTTCCCACGAATGTAATTATACATAATAAAACATCAACACAATAACATTTAATGAAAACAGGCTATGTCATGAAAACCAACGATTTATTATAGAGAGTATTCTTGTAATAATATTCAAGTAACTATATACAAGTGTATGTGTGCACATTAATCTTGCAACTCATCCAACCGATCGATTGCATTGCCGCAGATGTAAGATACCAGAACTATTTAAGAAGTGTCATCTATTGCTCGGCAGCGTTATTGTGTAAACGTCACGACAGAGTATTGCTCTTGTTCAATGTTTCTTGAGCGGACTTCATTTAATATAGATGTCAGGTGAACATTAAACTTGTCTGCCACCTAATTGCTCAAGCTACGTATAAACATGGTCAGCACTATAATTGAATAACAAAGTTTTTATGTGTGTCAGTTTAAAAAGAAATAGTAGAAATTGTGAGAAACTGTGTTTATATCACAACTTATAGTCACTAATAATTATCAATGTTTGAAACATGAAAACTATCTGGATAATTGACATACGTTTGGATTAGCACTGCGGTTAATTTAACTCGTTTAGTTGTGAAGGTAGCATACAATTAACTAGAGAAAATGACATAACGTTATCTAAGTGCATGTATATGTGCTTAATGTGTTTACTAAATGAAATGCATAAACAATATACAAATAAGAATTTTGGATAAATGGAATTTTAACTTTGTGAACAAATCCGTATTCTGTGTTGCTCAACAAATATGATAAACATTTATAAAGAAGACAATTCAAATAACAGGTAAACAGATTCTTTACGGCGATCGGGATTCGCTTCTTAAATACGCCATTGGCACGAGCAATTATTAGTTTTCATATTCGAAGCTGTAAACGTTGACCACAAGAGCTTGTGTAACTAATAAGCAATGACTAGTGTAATACATATTACTGAATCAATGCAAACTCGAATGAAATAAGGTACAGCCACATTTGGAACTGGATTGTAAGATTATTTGTCAAACAAATACCAATGATATACAAGGTAATGAAACAACACATAATAAACTTGTAATTCATTCGTTTAATGTAATGAAACAGGTGTCATATAACGTGTCTTTATATAATTCCACTCAAATAGAAATAGTTTATCATCCTAGACAAGTGTATCTAACAGACACAATCCCTGAATTGATACGTGCTGTTACATATACGATTGTTTTCAAAATATAAGCAAGAACAATTATTTTCAAAAATATTGTAATGTCTTATTGAGAATAGAATAATCCATAATGAGTACAGCTATGTGGCATGGAAAAGCTCATCAGAGTGGCAGAACTATATGCAGGGACGAAGCTATTCCGAGTCCCTATTCCGAGTCCCTGTATGTAATTATGACCGAAACGGTGAGCTTTTTCTTTTTCTATCCCACATGGATAAATTATAATAGATTATTTTTTTCACATCATCCTGAGTTAAATGATAGATTCTGAATAATGACAAATACTGAGATTTAAATGCGTGTTGAACGCCCAAAACAATCAACACACATATAAAGAAATCACCAGTTAAATGACAGCATATCAGAAAAAATGAATGAATGTTTGAAAAAAATATATTTCTAAAACATATACAAAGTATCTCATCATCTTAAACTACACCAAATAATATAAAAAAAACTAATTTCTAATCGAAATGACGAAAGTTGAAAGAAATACTGATTCCAACTATAAAAGCATTAAATACCATTTGAAGACCTTTACATTGTCATTCTAACTCTTCCTGAATTGAAATAAAATCTAAAATGTCACGGTTGTTATAATAAATGAACACTTTATCTAGAAGTGTACACACAAACATTGACAATTCGAAATACAATCATAAAAATAGTGTGTTTTTATAATAATACTATATGCAATATAATTCATATCATGTATTGTAATACAGAACCTTCTATATGTATTAACAAACAAATGTCTCGTTCCTCTAAATTCATTTATATTCTCCTACCCTATAAATAAACGACAACTATATGAATTGTGATAACATAAATGTTCGCGTAATAAAAAGTTACTATCAACTAAATTGTTTTGGAAAACTCTTACGCAAAGGGTTGAAATTAAATTGAAGGAAACAATACAAGCATATCACATATATTAAATTATACATTCCCATGCAATTGAAACAAAAACATATGAATTATAAGATATCAGACACATCTCATACTTGCAATGAGCGGCAATTGTTAACCATGACCAAGTAAAAGTCGTATCAGACCGGGATATTCTGGTCATGCAGAGGTGTTAGACGTATAGACTTAAATAGTTTATTTGAGTGTCACATATAAAAGTTACATCAAAGCAAGTATACAATTTTTTATCCATTAAAACGTCTATATTAAGTCATTTATTTCGATCTAAGAGAAACTAAAACATCATTATCACTTCATGTTACTATAATGATAAACACACACACTATATTTTTTTATTACTATGACATGTATATATACATATATATATATATATATATTTATATATATATTCAAAATCTAAAATATAAGAATATCACAGAAAATACTTATTTTAATCAAACATTAGCTATATAAATTAGAAACAAGAGTCAACATAAGCTCAGCCAATGTCAATCACAATAAACGTTGCATTGTCATTTACAAAATAGCAATGCAACTTTTATAATGAAATCTAATTAAGATATTTTTATTACTTCTCTGATAATATATATGTACATTGCAATAGAGCGTTGATAAGAAATGTCTTACAATATTGTAGATAGCCTACTTGCAAAAGGATCAACCATTTTTAAGTTTTTGTATTGGGTACGAAATGCCATCCTAAAGCCACATCACGCAATTGTAATACCTCCATGGTGCTTTCACTTGGCGCATAGATAACTGTGACGTAAATCATATGATTTGACGGCTTAAAATGAAAGCGGTAAAATTACGATAAATTGATTTGAATAATTGATTATTGTTCACTGTGTTTCGAATGCAATAAACAATTAATGATTCATGGCAGTTTCGATGGGATAAATTATTTCCGCGGGAACTCGGCTGCGTATTCCCACCGAAATAGTTATAGGTCGGAACTCACTTTTCTATCTGAACCACAAACCCATGTATTCACTCGTCATCATTATACGGTCACATCATTCTTCTAACGTAACATACGTATAGTCTAATTACTTTATTCTGTAACAAATACAATATGATATATTCTTCAAGTCGAAAAATAACTGTATAACAGTCAGATATTTGCACATCCAATGTTTTTTTTAATTGTTGACTTCAATTCATTAACTACTACGTTTATGTAAATATTGAATCAGTCAATTACCAAACACACTTCAGATACTGCAAATATTAAAACAATGTTTTAATACAAATCTTTAAAAAACATTTTGTTTAAACTGTTATCTAATACCAATTGTGAAATAGGTTTCTACAATCTAGACAAATTACCCGCGAGGTCTTCCTGGATACAACAATTACTTCACACATGCGATTGTTTCACCTCCAGTAAGTACCCTATATTTTCATCAGATGGATGCGGTCACATGGTGACCCCCAACTTTCACACACACTTTTCTATAGAGGGTCAGTTGGTTTTCGTTGAGGACAGCAAAACAAAATGTCTTAAACAGCATATTTTTTAACCAGAAAGTGATACTAAAAAACTTAAAAAATAACATTCAAAAGCAAGCAATTGAGGGCAAAATGCACATCAGAGTTTAATACTGTCATCCACTTTGAATTAAAACAAAGTTTAAAAAAAAATGACTCATATATGATATTATATAGAGTTACATAAATATACAAAATTGTTAAATATTGCAAATTTATTTCTGAAGCATTTGTAAAACATCGTTTCAAAATAAATAACTCAGTCTGATAAATGTGTTCATCCTCAAAAAAAAAAATTATGTAAAAGAAAATTTGAGTATATACAAACTTAAATCTAATTTATTCGAGTATTAAAATGTCGATAGTAAGTGCGAATTCATGTGGTGGTACGCCAGCGTATATGTATGTGCGTGTATGTTTGTGAAAATATGTGCATGTAAGTTTCTCAACTAGTTATGTGTTTATGTGTTTTTCGTTATTAACATGTTATTACAACACTATAATTCGATAAGAAACTATGTATAGTTTGAATAAATAAAATATTCTTATTCTTCTTCTTCTTCATTAAAATTACTTGATATTTAACGTATATCTGATATATGGAGTGTCACATAAAAAGTTGTTTACTTATGAGAAAAATAAAACGACCGGTTCGAAACTGTAACTGCTGAAGACGCACAGTACTGGTGTAAAAGTTCTACTCTAGATAAGGTTCGATGTTGGATTTATTTTACATAAACGGCTCACGAATCGAACCCTTTTTATTCAACCGACCCAAAATAACTAAATTAATATTAAAGTGTCTTGTTCTTCTGAACAACCCTTATATATTGAACTAATGATCTTCGATGCTATGACCAATGCTTATGCAATATAAGATGCCCTCAGCATGCCCTTTCTGCATATTTCCATCTTTCATTGTTGTTGGACAGTCAGTTGCACCCATAACCCATGCTTTGTTTTTCATGATATTGCAAGTTTAGGCTAAATGATTTGTTTTCTGTTAGGTGGAAAAAATGGTATATTTATCGCGAGAGTCCCAGACAATGCAATATTTCTACCTATTCTGATATATTTGACAGACTGCCCAATAATTGCATCTGATAATAATTGACGAGGTTTGTTATTAATGTACCGTTGGTGAGTATACTTAACACAACAAGGTTATCTGCTACATTTGATTAGAAAATATACAGTCTACGTTGGTGTCTTCTCTCCGATGGCATTTTGTGTGCGATATGTAAGAATAAATATAGTTTCTACAATATTTCCTAGGAAAATATCTTAATTGTGACAGTCACAGAGAGGCAATAAGCTGCCCTGTCTGGTTTCATAAAATAATTATTGTCAACGATAACATGCACTTAGAATCATTTTGCAACGAAAACTGTGTTATTTTTGTTTTACGAAATTCTCTTCGCAGTTAAAATTAGCAAAATATATTTTTTCTACTACTCGTTTTTTGATGAAAACATATCCTCATTTTTTTAAAAATTTAGATTGAAACATTACTTTAATATACCACGTGTTAATATAACACATGGACACTAGTTGCATCTTATAATATCGCAACCTAATCCGTTACTCTCTTGGCCTAATATGTACAATGTGTGTATTCTTGAATTTCCCATTTCTTTTTTAAACCTTTACTCTAGTATATACAATATTAGCATTAGTATCAGTTATTGTACACGGACGTGTAACAGTGCTTTGTGTATGCTTAGGTTATTTGTTTTAACGATATGTTTTTGTAATCGTTGCGTAGTATAAGAAATAAAGAATTAAAGCCAATGTTTGAATTTTTGCCACTTCCCGAAGAACAGAAGTTGGAAAACAGATTCATATAGCTTTATGTCATCAAGGATAATCAGGTGACCGTTAAGGCCCATGGGCCTCTTGTTAGCTCTACTGCACAAGGCCAGAAGGCCTTATGCGATGGCGCGTTGTCTGTCGTCTGTCGTCCGTTAGCAGCACTTTCACTGAAACCACTAGGCCAGTTAAACTCAAACTTAACATTGATGTTTCTCATGAATAGGAGATTATACTGAAGATTATTTTATTATTATCATTTAAAATTCAAGATGGCCACTGTTACTAAACTAGTTTAACACAGTTTAATCTACTTATCGTTAACCGCCAAACAGATTGTGAAAATATTTATGTAGTAATGGTCACCAATTATAGTTCCATTAGATTTGTTCCAATAGTGTCCCTAGGGTTAAAAATGACCTCGCCCCGAGGGGTCAAATAGGGGACACGTGATTATATTACATATTAATAAAAAAAAAAAATGGAACTGATATTACCTTTATTTTCACAGAAGCATTGTTTGGTCAAGGAGATTCAGATTTGTTAAAATGACTGGATTCCACTGTCTGAAGGTGACAGGAGGGGCCCCAAAGGGGTAAAAATTGGGAATTTCAAAAATCTTTCTCTAAAGAATCAGTCAGTCAAATTTATTCATATTTGGCTTAAATTATCTTTATGATTAGGGGTTTGAATCAAATTAAGGAGCTAGTATTTATAGGGGCTATGTGAGGGGACTTGGAGTTTTACAAAGGGATACAATGAGAAAACGGAAAATTCTCTTTTGTTTTTACCCATTTGTGCAAAATTATTATTAAGTTTGAGTTCTGAAGCATCATCTAGTCATAGCAAATACGATTTGATTCAATAAGCAGGATTAAATTTCCATAAGGGGCCAGGTGGGGTCACAAAAGGCTTAAATTTGAAATATTTCAACAATCTTCTTCTCTACAATCTGTCAGTCAAATTAGTTCATACTTGATATAAATTATCCCTTTGAATAGGGGTTTGTACAAATCAAGGGGCCAGTATTTATAGGGGCCCTATTAGGGGACTTTGAGTTTTACATAGGAAGTCTATGGTAAAACGGAAAATTCACATTATTTTTCATCCATTTGTGCAGAATTATTATTCAGTTTGTGTTCTAAATCTTCTTCTAGTTATAGCAAATAATATGTGGTTCAATAAGCAATATTTAATTTCCATAAGGGGCCACCAGGTGGGGTCTCAAAAGGATTAAAATTGAATATTTTCAAAAATCTTCATCTCAACAACTGGTCAGTCATATCAGTTTATATTTTATATAAAATTATCCCTATTGGTAGTGGGTTTGAAATTTGTACACATCAAGGGGCTGGAATGGATAGGGGCTTTGTATGGGGACTTTGAGGTTTATATAGGAGTTTTCGTTTTCTCCAGCATTTTTGCAAAAACAATTTTGAATTTGAGATTTAAACTTTTGTGTAGAATTAGTCGAGTTTGTTACATAAAATAACAACCTCTATTTACCAGTAGAGTGTCCACAGACCCTCTTGGGTCTCTTTTTTTTTTAAATTTCAAAAATCTCAGACAACAGTTCATGGTCAAGATAGTTGGGGTGTAGCATTATCTCATATGTCCTCTTCGGTCAGTTTTTGAGTCACCAGAGAAACTGATATTTAAATGCATTGTAACAAAACTGTCACTGTAGTAGAGTTATCAAAATCTAAAATGATGCCATTACTGTAGACCGAAGTTGTTAGACAAAAAGAGTGTTTGTGCCTAGAAAACAAATTGTTCAACCATTTTTTTGTTGCTGTACTGTGAGAAATAAATTCCATAATTGGGTAAAAAAGGGAAAAATTAAAAACACTCTTCCTTATTATATTTCTTCGTGAACCTTCAATAAATATTTCCAAATAAAAACATACACCGGCCACCAGTATTTTGAGTACTTTGATTAAATCAGTCGTGACCTGTATAGTTAACCCTTTTCCGGGAACCTGCATAACTGCATAATTGCCAGTCCATTTGGAGAAAATTATCGATTGACGTTTTAAATGAAAGTTATAAGCCGCACTGTTCTCCTTTTTGTTTTGAGCAAGACCTTGTACATTTAATTTTACCAGCAAATTACTATCGAAACTAAAAGAGCATTAGCGAGAAAGATATGTGACAGAGTTCTATTACTGTAACGAATTTATGACTTGCAATAAAAGAAGTGGAACAGAGACAATTTCTCATTTAATTCAGTTAAAAAGTTCTAATGAACAATAAAAATTGTTTGAAGTAAGAACATGCTCAATTACTTGAAAGTAAGTCGCTTTTAAGGTATTGCGTGTTTTAATGTAATTAGAGACTCGTTAAACGTCCGAAACAATCGAAGTTTGTTTTAACGTTAATTATGCTCCTCTAGATAATAGATTACATGTCAAATTGGCCAAAGTGAAAATGTACGCAAAAAAAATATAACGTTCACGGGTGTTTGTTTACATATTAGGTTGCCTCTTTCCGATAAAAAATCTCAGAAGAAAACGGAGTCACGGTGCTTGCTCGGTGTATTTATATTTGGTGTATATGCCAATAACTCAGTAGCGCAACATGGGTGGGTACTTGTAAGGGATGTTTTAGAAATGATCGAGCCGCTATTGGCCGGTTGTAATGCATATCTTAAACATATACAAAGACTATATAAGGAATTGACTTATGATAATATGTATTAAAGCAACATATCCACGTTTGAACTTTTAAATAAAAAAAATTAATTGAGTTATGAGCACATTTCCCATACAAACATATGATCAATTAGCTGTATATGAGCATATAAACACAATCCGGAACAAAATGACGCCCAAATTATAATGCGTGACTAACATTTATAAAACAAGCGTGTAACTCACCCGAGTCAAAAAAAATTGTCAAAATGACTTTCAAGGCAGGTAAAGTACACTACGCACTAAAACGTGAAGTTTTTTAATACGACTCGCATAATTCAATTTGAAGCCAAGTTGGAATCCTCGGCAATATAAAAATAATTTATAAAGCGTTTGTCACGCTTTATAATTTGAACATCTTTTTTTATAATTCTAAAGCGTTCTGGATAGTGTTTGTTAGCACATATACAGCTCACTGACCATATATTTATGTATGGAAAATGTGCTCACAACTCAATTGAAAAACTTTTTAAAAAAGTTTAAACGTGGATGTGTTGCTTTAAGTTCACGTTCCCATAACGGACACAGTGTTAAGAATTGGACTGAAACAAAGATCAAACGTAGGTTTTGACAGGTATTTTTATGAGTTTTCTGACAGCATAATGTTGTATAAAGAATGGCAAACGTTTGAAGAATGGACCAACGTTTCAAAATATACAAAAGAAAAGGATTTCTAACTTGTTCTGTTCGCAAAGGTTGGACTATAAATAAATAAAATCTAACAGATACTCATGGAGACGGTTGCGTGTTTGAACCCCAGCTCGACCTGGTCCCTCTAAAAGAACAACATTCAGTACTAGTTTACCCAGGAAGCGAACTCGAGAACGATATTGATAAACTGCCTGCCTGATAAACATACGTTTATCACTTAAATGCAAGTTTATCAGGCTCAATTTCACAAAAAGACTAATTAAAATTCTTGACATGATAAAGAGAATACCATGTTAGCGTTTTATATCATCAACTTTATCAGGTTTGGCACGATAAAAACAAGAACTCGGCAAAACCACGTCTTGTTTTTTCCAAGCCTCACCTGATAAAATAGAAAATATCAGACACTAACATGGTATTCTCTATTTATTGTACCGGTAATGTTTTTTACGATACATGTGGCGAGAGTTATGTCAATATTCCGCCTTTAATAAGTGTATAACGTCATGATTTGATATGTAGCACTCCCAAATCATTGATCATATTTTCCATTACGAGACGTTCTATTTTTTTTAGTAATATTCATTTTACAGTATTTTGTCTACACTGTTAATGTTGTCTTCACTGTCCGTGTTAACTAAACAACCCCAGATATTGATAAATAAGGATATTTAGAAAACTACGTATTTTAATTTAAGGTCGATATGAATCTTTTGTTTAATACTGTTCAATCAAACGCAACCATATCATTACTGATATTTGGCTATTGTTCGTGTTTGATAGGATTATTGTATGAGCGAGTTAACACTAAACGTCTCACACAACTATTTATTTGGCACTGATCTACATATAGAGAAATGCGCTTCTGGAACACTGAACACATTACCAATGGTTCTAAAACTGCCTAGCTCCCATAAATTTACTCAGCTTTAATTTCTTAGGCGTAAGCATCTTGCTACTTGATTGTAAGGGAGGTTACTCTTAAGTAAGACATACATAACGGTTACTCAGGAATAAGCTATGTACACTGCCTTATTGAAACGTGATCAAAACCATGGCGCCCGCCATAAGGAGTTCGCCATTGATTTCAAAATTGTATTTTATTTTCAATAACAATTTGTTATCATTCATTTTACGTGTTATAAATTAAGTTTTAATAAACTCAAACAAATGTATGTATATAAAGTTCTACATCAATCATTCAGCCTCAGTATTTTGTTCAGTGAAATTTGTAAACGGAAAATACTCCCAACTGCCATTTTATTTGACGTACAAACCGTAATTTATCTGCTACAGTGCGTTCAGTTATACTTATAACATTCCTATATCCCATATGCTCTGACACAAATTGCATACTGACACCATTAAACACCATTAGACAAGCCTGTTTCGTACAAACTCAAACGTTACAGCTTCATTTCCTCACATTTCCACTTTGTTTCAAATACTTAATATTTCCTCCTTTTTATTGTGCTGCACACCAAGCCGCAGAATCGTTACTTGATTCTCCGACATTTCGTGTAATAATGATAATAGAAACTATCGCTTATGTTGCTGGATCTGATTGATGAGATGTGTCATCTTCAACATTATATCATTTAAAGGTGTAGGAACAATAATCTAAATTTTAATGTAATCGCATTTTAAACAAACAATGTAAATCATTGACGATGTCATAACAAACTCAGTTAAAAGTATTTAAATGTTTACAGCACGGATACAACAATATACGTCTAACAGGAGATTTGTAGATAGTTATGTAATCAAAGGATAAGGTCACAATAGCAGAAGTAAATGAACCAATCCATTAAATACTTAAACTAAGGCAACTACAATCATAAAGAGAAAATGACCACATACATTATCCCATCGAAGTAATTTATGGAAAAAAATCTAAGGAGCTTAAATATATATATTCAATCTGTGTAAGTAACCACTTGCGTAAAGCAGCCACATTTTGTCTTTCCCAGTGCCACTTTTGCTCTCCACTTGGCTGGCTGCTTAAGACAGGTTTGACTGTCGATTTATAGTTGCTTGCATTATTCCACACACTTTCTTTGTCTTTTGATACCACGAGAGTGTTTTTTTTTAAATCGGTCACTGTACTTAAAATTAAGAAGCGGTGTATGTGTATGTTTCATTTGTTTTGTTTTGATATGTTTAGGCCATGTTTTAACAATAGTACATTAATCAGATTTTGATGACCCATTAGCGCGTTAGATTAAGTTAGGTACGAATAAAATGAAATCCACGTCTCTAATCTCAGTGATACAAGTTACTGTAACTAATGGAATATTAACGTAATCAAATAAACACGGTCTATACTTGACGTCCATTCCTATGATTGACAGCTGATTCACTGTTTATCACAAACATTTTGAGTACCACAATGCTTATGACTTGCTACTTATTTCTCGTGAGTCCGCATTTTTCTTTAACTTAGATGAAGTGAACGATGACAAATCTAATTGGTTGGGGGCACATATAATAGAAATTGCACACTACGTATCAAAGCCAAGGAAAGGATTTCTTTACATTCATTTTATAATACCAACAGTTAAGCGTGTATTCTATCCCAGAACAATATTTGTATACATTTATTATATGCAAACAACCACAAAACAATCATTGGAACATATTATAGACATTATATTACGGTGTACACACTTTTAAATATACCAAACGCTACAATTATATTTATCTAATTAGACAGACAGCGCTTAGATATTCGCAAAAGTCCGACTATCAGTTCTGACAACTTAAAAATAATTTTAGGTTTGAAGTTTTTTCATTCTGAACAGCGCTCGACTATTTTCGGTCTGTGACATTTCCGCAAGAATGAAGAATTTAATCGCACAGGTACGAGTGGTGTCGGCGTAGTCACTCGGTTGGTTGTTGTTGTGTTAGTAGATTTTATAACTGGTTGCAAAAAAGTATACAACAAAAGCCTTCCACGTTCTAATCCTAAATACCATTGAAAGGAAGAAGAAAACACAAAAAAGTTCAAAATGTAGTTTTTATTTATAAATTTGTATTATAATGATTATAAATTAACATTTTGTTCCAACATTATCAAACTTGTAGGTGGCACCTCTTTCCGAACAAAGTCTCCCCATTCTTTACTCTGCCAAATGCAATCCAAGATACTTAGTTTACATGGTCACGATCTTATTTTTTTAGTAAATTTAACAAATGCACTATACTAAATCGTTGTACCTTTCCAACTTGGTTTCTACAGGAAATATGCAGCAGACATTGTTTTGCCAATATGTACAATAATAATGTTATATTTTCAAATTAATTTCCGCAACTCCAAAGTATAGAAACCCATATTTGTCAAGAGAATACCAAGCGGATATCATATATGTGATGAAATGATATAATTATCTTAGAAATCAATGTAGAGAACAAGAATGATGTATTTGAATAGAAGAATGATTAAATCGCCAACTTTCCACGTTAAAATTATGATTGAGCCCGTGCAATTCTAAAGGAAAAAAATAGTTTGTTTTCACTTCATTTCGTTTGTTTGCTTTTAATTTCGTCTTATCAAAGTGCATATATTTTTGTATTAACTTCCTGGTAAAAGTACACGCATATAGCTCGTATAACATAAAGAAGGAAATATGAAGTGTTTTTTCTTACTTGGCAGAGGAACTCTATTTTAGCTATTTAACGTCTCAACACAACAATTAATTTTGCGCTATTGTACATATAGAAAAATGCACGTCTAGAACACTGAACACATAACCTTCGGTTCTTAAAGCACCTTGTTTACATAGATTGTCATCTCTAATTATGCAGGAAAAACGTTGGTTGACTAGGTTGTTTTTTTCACAATAGCCATGGTTTGAGGACAACCCTTCATTTTTGACAATTCTGTCCATTTATTGCAGTGTATCACTACGTATCTTTAAACTTTATATCTTTCTTCAAACACCACCCAGTGTCAGTCAAACTTGGCACAATTCATGACAATGTCAATTCTTCTCATCTGTAGAAAAAATACATGAATATTTAAAACATTTCAAAAACAAATATGCCCAACCATTTTACACAGGTTTAATTTTTCCGTCGTAGTATCTTGCTACCGCCATGCAGGGGAGGTATTTCTTAAGTGGAGACCTTGAAGCGTTATTTTCGTGAGCAAAACAATAAGTGTAGTAAGAAAACACGGTGTGCTACATCGTTACGTCATAACTAGACTATCACAATCTCTCGCATCTCCCTATTCAGGCATTTTGCACCGTCATGTAAAAAATATGGACCTGCTAGTCCCACAATTCATAGCACTGTAACACGTTTACCAAACTGTGTCATATTTTAACCTCCGATGAAGAAACTGACCAATCAGCATGTTCGTTTGTTTCTTCCTGATTCATAGTATAACTAAATCACAACAATATATCACACTTAGCTATTTTTTTTCCGGCCAAATTAAAGTATTGTTTGTTTGCTGTATTTTTATTACCAATCACTGCCAACTAATACGTTGTTTTCAGATAGTGGAGACAGTATAGGTTTTGTTACTTTATGCGTGTGTTCAACAAATATTGTATCTTTTGCATAATAATATAAACTGCTTCTCTTACTTATCTCACTTCCCAGTTTTGAAGACTATAATCAGGAGAGAACAAACAAACATTAGTATTATTGCTATAAATGTATGTATCATTTGTCGAAAGAGAACGATCAGAACGTTTCAAATTATCTAAATTCTAATGATATTTTATCTCAATTGTTTGTATGTTAAATTTTTATTCCATGTTCCAGGCGCATCCTCACATTGTAAAACAAAAAATACATTTTAAAAAAGTAAAAAATTACAAATGGTATTAAAGCTGCAATTTGATGGCAAAACATAAGAGAATAAAAAAACTTTAAATATCGTTTGAGGCTCGTCAAATGATACATTTAAAGGTCTCTCGACGTATTATTCGTAGGTCTGTTTTGCGATTTTATAGCCATGCTTATGGGATCTATCTGAAGCCCTGTAATAACAGTATGCTCATCGTTATATTGATCATACCCAGAGGTAAAACAAAACATTAAGGACAGTCCTTGATTATCATTTTTTTAAATTAATGGATTAATCATTACAATACTATATGTAGTCTATATCACTATTTCATGGCAATACACTCATTAAAACAAATGATTTCTATAACGTGTTAAGAGTGAGCATGTCTCATTATCATTAATGATATAGTTAACATATTTTCCATAACTTAGTTAATTAATTAGCATTTATGTTCATTTGTTATTTAAGCTCGGTAACGGTGCTAGTAACCTGCTGTAAGTCATATCTTTGTTAAACAACATAATCAAATATTAGTGATACTGTTTGATACAATGTAACCATTAACAAAAAAAAACCCATTTCAGCAAATACCAATACTGCCGCAGAATTAACATTTTAATGTGAATTGCACCAATAACAGTAATTGTATTATCGAAGAGCATTTTAAAGTAAATTTCGCCATTAACAATGAGTATCATATCCTAGAGCAAAACACTTGATCCATTAAACTAAAAATGAAATGAAAATACATTAAATTATTCAGATACAGGAAACTAACTGTATAAAAAAAAACATGATTTGAAATTACGAACGAAAAATGAAACATTGCAAATAATAAATCATCCAGAAACTTGAAAACATCTTATGTTAACATGTGTCTTTGAATTGATCCATTGAACACATCAAACAATACCAAAAAAAAAAAACCAAATCAATCTTTTATTATTTAAATAAATAAAACTGCGGACCAAGATAAAAATTTAAAACGCATAATAGAGATCGAGACTTTTTGTGAAAGACAAATATTTAACCAGACACAGACAAAACCTTATTTTTTAACGAATTTTTTCAGGAAGTAGTATTTAAGAGCTAGTAGGCGGTTTATCAGAATTTTAGTCGTAGTATACTCCTCCGATTAAATAAATGACGCCATTAGTGATATTATAAAAGAAATAGGCCATGCCAAAAGAGGTGTTATATAATACTTTAGAAACAGAGTCATTAGATATGAGTAGAGGTGCTAAACGATTTTTTTTATATTTATTTGTTTTAGCTCGAATGCTCAATTCATTATGAATTACTCTCAAATCCGTTTCCTGAATTGAACAAACACTGAGTTTCATTTTATGCGAGGTAATCCCTGGGTTCGAACCTATGACTTCTTGGATACGTCGTTGTCATCTTATCAGGCAAGGTACCACCATTGAAAACAGCAAATGCTTCAGTTTGGGTAGCTGCATAATGGCGGTTGTAAATAATCATAGTTTCTTCTTCTTTAAAAATGCATTTTCCTTATTTTAGTGCCTTTTTTTCATTTGAATGTCATTATTGATGTATTTTGAACATTTTGAAAGCATTTTCAGTTTTGAATTTAGAAGAAAAGTTGATGCTTGAAAATGCGGTATGATTACATGATTTCGGAAGTCTGCTTTTACGTTGTCACCAGAGTACACACTGAACAGAAAAAACGTTATATGACAAATGACACCTACTTTTCTCATCAAAATTTAGAAGTGCAAACGTTTGCAAATTATAAAATGTAATTTTCATTATTTTTTCCAGTAGGTTCTCTATGAATGACAAGCTTTAGAACTGTTTTAATTTACTATAAAATAAAGAACTAAAAATTTAAAATGGTGGGCTTAAACCTTTATAGGCATAGTATCGCCATTAGAGCTAGGAAATGCTTCCGTGGGGAAGTCGCATAATCCTTGTTTCTTCTTCTTTAAAAATGCATTTTCCTTATTTTAGTGCTCATTATTTTTTATTTGAATGACATAATTGATATATTTGAACATTTTAAAAGCATTGTCATAATTGAATTGTGAATTCAGAAAAAAAGACGCTTTGAAATTGGGGTATGAATACATGATTTCGGAAGTATACTTTCACTTTGTCAACAGTGTTCACACTGAACCGAAAATTAAATCTTATATACTTTTATCATCATATTTTGGTATTGCAGAGGTTGATAAAATGTAACTTTCGCTTTATTAATTCGGGTCTATCAACCTTCAAACTGTTTTTTATTTACTCTAGAATATCACTATAGAATAATACTATAGAATAAAGAACAAATATCAATGGTGGGCTAACACCTTACTACCCGAGGTTGGCGACGATCAGTAGCGTACAGTTAAAATAAAGTAATATCACTAACGTGTATGTTAGCCCAGAATTTGAGCAGGGCATGTTTAAAGAGGATCATATGTGAAGGATGACAGTTGTTACCCTTTCTTTAAACAAACATTGACATTGCTATAGATTGTTTAAAAACGCACAGAACGTTCGAAATTTTATTTAAAGACCATTTCGTGGGCGAACCATATGTCAACATGCCAGGTGATCATATATATTAATTTCAATCAAATAAATGTATCATGTACATACATGTATATATAAGTTTGGCTTCTGCAGTAATCGAGTACAACAGCGTTAAAACATCATTTGTTTCATTTTATATAAAATTGACCTGATCACTTCTATATTTAGAATATGCGTGCGTAAAAAATGATCTGGCGCGGATACCTTTATCAACACTGTCTCGTCTTGTTATGTGATGACGGGGAAAGAGTGAGGTTTTACTGCATATGGGAATAAGTTTTAGGTTCTCCAGAAGCATAACTTGCTACTGACCTTCCCAAGACGATGTCACCTGCTGTCATTTCTTCTCTTTCATGCATTTCATTTATTACAAGTACTATGTATACAATAGAACTTCGTTGGGTAGAACACGGATGGCTGAAACACCACAAATAGCTCTTATAACTCAGATAACTACTTATCTGATCCCGGCCAAACTCGTATTTAGATGAATATACATGTGCGGTATAATGTTGAACAATACCTGGCGCTAACAACACTTAACTCGAATAATTTTGTCGAGTCCTGCCGGATTCGAGCTATCGAAGTTCTGTTATATTCATTCATTCTCGCTGAGTATTTGAGAAAATGGGGGAGTGTATAAGGTATTCTTCATATTACCATGTACATGTAATTATAATCATTTTAAATGTATGGTACAATGCAATCGTCAGGCTTGTTTAATGAGTTGAGAGACAATTCATTACAGTTGAAATAAGTATAAAGTTAGCAATGTTCTTATCCACGTTTGAGTATTAAAGTCAGGCTCGGATTAAAAATAAATCTCCAATGTTTAATTCATATAAAATGTGGCTTCAACGAGGAAAACATCGAAACTAAAGATATGCTTTGAAAGTTGACGATTGTAAGTCCAAGTTTAAAATTTTGAATAAATTGTGTTATGGTCTTAGACTTTGAACCTATTACAATGATGCATAGGTGGTTAATTTCGTGATGATGTTTGCCAATTTCGCTGAACTTAGATAGTAGCATAAAGTATCCTTAAAATACCATGAATTGTCAATAAAAGACCGTATTATTATTTATATGGGTTTATATAGACCTCTGGCATGATCTAACTTTGCCACTGTTTTTTTACTAATTGTATTTGCAACCCCATTTATGAATGAAATATAAAAGTAATGAAAACCCAATTTGTAATAGAAAAATTACATTTGAAAACATTTCCTCACGTAATGTTTTAATTTTTATTTCGCAAAAAACTATTTTGTAATAAGAATATTTGAAAAAAAAAGGAATGAATTATTCTGTATTCACAGCAATCAGCACTTGTATAAAACATACCCGAGACAGCATGTTCATGAAAAAAGTCCGCAATCATAAAGTGCACGAAAAAATAGTCCACAATCAAAAAATGCATGAAAGAAGAGTCCACAATCATAAAAGTGCATTAATATAATTAGTCAATACAACGTGCCAGGACTTGCAAACGAACAAACTTACTTTTATCGTAATAAATATAATATTATCTAATTAAAATGTGTGTACGAACCAAATATATTAAGTAAGTTAAGAAACGAAAAGACAGTGCATACATGGCAACAATAATAAACTCGATCTACACTAGATATTGATAAAACATAAGTGATACCTTTCTTGTAATCTTTTAAGATCGCGTGTGTAATTACACGTGTTGATTATACGACCATATGTTTGCATGATGGTTTCATTACGTTAACAGTTTTAAGCGATACATCTTTATAGAAAGCATTAGGAGTGACACAGCCTTCTCTTAGCACATTTTATAAGGTGTACTTAGTTCTAATGTTATTTGTTTCAATGCATTCTCGTATTTGTTTAGTCACGAAATTCGTATAATCAGTTTTATATGCGAATGTTGTCCTAAATAAATAAACAGTCTCCTGCGTCATACTACCGCCGTCACAAAATGGCTTTCATTCCCTAAATTCGGCTCTTTCCTGTTTGATCATTTATAGGCAGACATGCACCTATTTATAGAATTTAGGTAAAATAACACTAATCATATACTGAAATTGCATCATTTTTCCGGAAATGTCCTCTGTATAGAAATAAAAAGAAACAAATATTTAACGAATGTCTTCAAAACGTATCAGTAAATATACTAGTATATGAGTCTGAAGTAATCTGAGATGCTGGTACGACATATTTAGGACTATTTTCTGAATCAGTATTCCTTTCAGGATGTGATGGGCTAATTCATGTTTAATAGGCCGGTGTACAAAAGTAACAAACACTACAACATTGCTTAGATATGGACATAAAAATACTGTAGTGTTTTATCCAAGACATAATCAAATATTACCATTTTAATACACACACATCCCTGATGGATATTTGCCTTACAGTACATTTGCTGAATATGCAAGTGTATCAGTATAAAATTGACCAAATGTCGTTGGAGTTAAATCGGCTAACTTAGAAAGAAAAATGTTTTTCTTTAAAACTGGTGCTCCTGATATTTAAATAGTAACCTTATCACGCCTGCTAAACGCTCTAATGGTACAGACGCCTGTACCATTCGTGCAACTTCCGGTTCAGCATTAGATGTCATCAAAACAACACTTGGAAGGTAAGAAATATGTGATTTTTCAATATCAAAATTGTTTTTAAAAAATCTAAATCCACAGTTCGACCCGTTTTTTTTAAGTTTAAAATTGTAGACGATGTCTCATAAACATAGGGAGTACCGTTTATTTGGAAATCGTTTTCTTCTGTTCAGGTGTGAGGCGAGTTTGACATTTAGAGCTCTGCCTCGCCTTCCAAATCGGAATGTATCGTTGTTTTAATCCCGAATTCAACCCTTATACCTACATATATATTGGCAAATAACATATAAACGTATAATAAGACTAAATTCTCCGACGATAAAAAACATGGTTAAAAGAAATACGCCAAAGTGTGATCGGTACAGAAAGCGAGGAGGTAGTACAGAACACGTTCTATGAAAATAAAAATAAAATAATTATATGTCATTGAGTTGTGTCCAACAAAATTGTCAAAACGCATTGAGCATTGTTTCAATCCCGCTGAAAAAATTTGAATGCCACAACATACTTGTAAAAACACATCAATAAACTAACAGAAAATGTTTTGTCAGTTTGAAAAAATAATGTGGATGGACTTTTAAATACAATAGGCCTACACTTAAAATGTCATTCGTAGGCTACCCAATAATGAATAATTTTCGATGCAGAACTCGACTTGCCTTTTTATTTTATTTGGTCCATATCAACATCTTATATCTAGGTCTACTAACTGAACAGCCAATTGTTGATTATTAGAAAGTGAAGATTAATGAAAGGCGAATCCAGAATATTTTACCAGCTCGATGGTGTGTGGAATAGGAGGTATTGTCACGGGGTTGGATCCCTTGTCGCCCCAAACACCAAATATATACAGCTGTGTTAACATAAAAATCAAGACTCTCACAAACATCCGATACGGCACATCTGATTTCCTACACTACAGTGTACACACTGGTGTCTGCACTCGATCGGTGAACAGTTTCTTGTCGCTTGATGGTTTTTAGTCCCTTTTTACAAGCACGAGTCATTCTATAGCAAACTTATGATGTCACATCATAGAAACATGATTTCACGTCATGGTATGACGTACGACTGTAGAAAGTGTCTTATATAGATCTATATGCGTAACAGCTGAACTGAAGTCCATTGTGATTTCAATATTCAACCGTGTCGGGTGTTTTCATCGTAAACAAAGGTATTAATCTACAATATCTCGTCACACTGTGACCTGAAATCATAACCTCCAATTATTTTGATTTAAACTATGTTACATCTTTAAAAGGTCGCAACCGTTTCATTTTTCATTCCTGTCATGAATCGTATAAATCTACCCCCAAATAATTTTCGGTCGACCCAAAATAGCTTCATGGTTTCTGGGAAATATCTCATTTGCCTTGTATCATGTGTATCAAACCATTTTACCAAATCGCACCATAGTTGAAATGAAATGTTGTTCAAAGGGATTTTTTTCTTGTACTTGACTTGAAGAATTTTCTTATCACATCCCCCTTACCCACTTGTTCATTTATTACTATAGGTAGACTGTCATACAGTTCATCTTTTTCAGATTTGTTCTCATCTTCAATGTTGGAAATTTTAAGTACACTTAGATTATCAGTGATTGATTAAATAAACTCTTTTTACAAGATTTTTGTTCATGTTTTGGTGTCGAAGTTTTCTTGATCACTGATTTTGTCGAAGGTATTGATGTTTATATCGTTTATGTAAGGGATATTCTGCAGATGTACAGCCAAGTCTCTTTCTTTTAAGGTATGTTATTTTTTTAACTCTAGATAATCTCAGTCCTCTTTTACCAAAAAAAAAACAACAACATTTAAAATCATTTGAAACCTGCAACATTGAAGATATAGTCCGTAAACAGTTATTTAAGCCATTATGTTTATAAATGTACAAATATCGGACATTGTAACTTTGTTAAATAAAGATATTTTTATATCGATTCTTTCTAACAGACAAGTGTTCTGTTGAAAGTGCATTGCATTTAAGATTTAACATCAATCTCACCACTATCACATAGCTGCTAAATTAAAAGTGCATACAGTTATTGAATTTAAAAGAGCATTTCATTTTAAAATCTTTGTTGAAATATATATCAAATAATCAAGGTACCAGTCGATGGCATTTGTTGAAATGTACGTGCATGTTAAAATGTCCGTGTATGTTAAAATGTCCGTGTATGTTGAAAAGTACGTGTATGTTAAAATTTACGAATATGTTGAAAAGTACGTGTATGTTAAAATTTACGAATATGTTGAAAAGTACGTGTATGTTGAAAAGTACGTATATGTTAAAATGTACGTGTATGTTGAAAAGTTACTTTTATTGCGAGCTTCTTCGAATTGCTCAACAGATGATCAATATATCAAAGAATGATGTTGATGAAGATAATCATGTTATTTTAATATACACCAATCATTCAATTTACCAGATAAAGACATGAAAATTGTTGAAATGTTCATCAGACAATTAAATTTACTTAATGATGACACTGGTTTAAGTTTTTGTTATACACATTATGTATTAAGCCGAGAACGTTTCGTTTAGTTTGTTTGCTGCGGATGACGGTGAGTTAACAATATATTACAGGGAACGAGCAGAAATAAAATTGAATAATGTTTCTGAAGTTAATGAACTTGGAGAGCACTCAATTGAATAAAGTTAAAGTACAACAGGTTTAAACGTTAAAGGTCACAGACAGTAGGGGATATGCCAACATGTTTGCTTTTTTCAACTTTAATATAAGGTCAATTAAAATAAGTAAAAGTTACATATTTGTTTTATTTTAATCACTTACAAGAGCTGTCGGAGGGACAGCGCGCTCGACTATTTCGATGCTGTTCTAAAACAACAGCCTTTTCAGGAAATAAGGACCAAATGGAAGACAATTAAAACTCAGGGGTGATAAAATTAATCTATATTTATTGCTTTTCTGTTAAAAATATATCAGCAAAATAATTCACCAACAATCTTTATTTTCATTATCAACAGTTATGTTGTTTTCTTAAAACAACAAAGTAAATGGATGGCTCGTTTGCTTTAAGATTACGTAATTTAGCATTTGTCATATGTTACATTTGTCTTTTAAAAATTACTTAATAAACTCATTTACCATTTTTGACAAATAACCCTATAGGTGTGCCAAAACCTTACTCAAGGCACATCATGTAAAAATAATAACCCTAAACACTTCAGTTCATGACTAGAATAATATAAGTTGGTCAAGCAATACTAATATACATATTTCACATTACCTGAAATAATTCGAGCAAGAATTTAAGATACAGTATAATCTTTATTTGAAATGATCTTCTGTTTCAAGAGAAATTGATCAATGCTTTACATATGTGATACAATTATGCACTACCTGTGGTAATATTCCAGTTTTTATTAATGTTTATCAATGCCGGATATCCTTCTACATTGTAAGTTGTTCAGATGTGTACATTTATATACAATATAGGCAACTAATTAGCTGAATACCTTTTCATGAAAATGAAAAGAAAAGTTTACAGAAAACTAAACTTTTATAAAAATGAAAAAAAAAAAACAACCAAAAAAAAAAAAAAATAAAAAAAATAAATAAAACCCCAAAAAATGACCATATTTGTCAAACATCTCAGCTCAAAGCCTTGTACATCAAATTTTAACCAGCTTATAAATAAACAAAATTCCTAATATAGAAAGGGTCATAACTCAGAAAAATGCCAAAGTTATGGTTCTTGTCTATGTGCGTTCCGTTAATGGTACTGCACACAAATGTAATGTTTCATTAATATCCAATCATAGGTTGATAAAATATGTACCAGCTCAAAAACTTTACCTTTGTGCGTTCCATTGTTGATGCTGAACAGAAATGTGAAGTTTCATTCATCTCGACCTAATGGTTGCGTAGCGTATATATCTTACCTGATAAAAAAACTTTTACCTGAAAAATTAAGTCCAAAAAAGGCCGTAACTGTGCCAAAATGCAACCCAGACTTATTATTATTATCTCTGTGTGTTTCATTGATGATACTGAACACACATGTAAAAAAAATTCCATTCATGTCGAAAAAATAGTTGCATAGATATCTTATCTAATCAAAAAACTTTAACCAGAACAATTAAGTCCGTAAAGGGTCATAACTGTGCCAAAATGCAATCCAGAGTAAGTTATGGTTCTTGTTTCTGTATGTTTTACTGATAAGGCCTAACACAAGTGTGAAGTTACATTTATATGAAATGAGTGGTTGCATATCTTACCTGAAAAAACAACAACCCCAAACTTAACCTGTAAACCAACGCCGACACCGAGGCGAGTACAATAGCTTACCCCTCCCCCACAACGTTTCTACGTATAGTCGAGCAAAACTATATATTTATTATTTACCAGGGTTCTTTATAGTTATAACGATTCGATTCCAGAAAAAACGTAAACGTATAGGCTATACCTTTCATGCAAACAGTAATTAAAATCGTATATTATTGGTTTCGCAAATAAGATACAACCCTTTACAACACACATGTGTACTATAACATGATGTGATAGTTGTACAATTTGTATATTAACATTTTCTTTTTCTTTTAATGAGAAATAAAACAGTAGATGGAACAGTTATATAAGTTATAGTAATATTCATCTACATGTATCTAACACTCTACTGATTAACAAAACTCCCTAGCGAGGTTTATGTGCAAGCAGAAAGTGCACTGGCTTACTGGCATTTGAATCACTTATTAACACAGACGTTCAGTGAAATATTTTGCATGCACTTGGTTTGACTCTCCACGTACACAGGACCGATTGCTATCACAGTTACCTTACCCGAATAAGGTACTGTGATAATGTGTTTGAAACACCCGGACGAAACCCAACTGGGTGTTGGAGCAAGCTTGCTAACCACCAGACCACCGCAACTCCTTTTCTAAATACTAACATTACAATTCACGCTAACAGTATTATCCCATACATTAAATCTAGATACGAGCACAGTTAAATAATTATATTATACAATTTGCGATATTTTTCTTCACATGGTACATTATTATATTCATGTATGCCTTGAATGTATTTACATATAGCATTGTAGTTAAAGATGTTCGCTGTTGATACATAATTATTAAGCACTTTGATTTGGAGAGTTGTTATAATGCTATTAACTGATATCCGGTCACAAGATCCCCTGGAAGCAGCAAAAAGAAGAACATATCAGACTGAATGTTATTGAAGCTGTTCATGAGGGGGTTATGACATATGTAACACCCCTCACGACTCTTACGCCAAAATGAAATATAAAAATTAATTAAAAAGTTACATATGATATTCGTAAAAAAATCCAATTTGCCCCAAAACGATACTGTATTAAATCTTTGTAACTTTTGATTATGCCTCCGACACTGTTCACAATGTATTTTATCTCACATATTCGCTATCATATAATCAAATAAAGATTATGTTCGTGAAGCAATTGCTATCAACTATTTCCCTAGACAAGCTATTTTTGTTTTTTAATTGTATTACCTTGATGCGATCTCTTTATTCAAGTAAATGGTGAATCGAAATATCCACTGACTAATGGGAAACTATAAGGATTGTATCAGATTAAAGCTAGCTAAAGTAGGCGCCTTTTTCACGGATCTAATAAAACATGTGTTGCATGTAATCAAAACACAAACTTATATTACATTTCATTGGCTACATTTGGCTAATAGACCGGAATAACGGCCCCCCATCTCTCCCCGCTAGTATCCGTTATATAGCCGTGACATTCGAGCACATATATTCACATCTTGTGCTATACAGCGGAAGTTGAATTACGTCACATATTGGTAAACGCATTGTGAGACCGCATAGAGCTCCTGGCGAATAGAGCTTTCTGTTACGTTATTTGCCAGTCCCTCAACGTCATCATTATTAAACTTATGCAGTGTATAAATGCCTAAAAGCACTGTTGTTTAATTATATCTACACTAAAACCCCGCACTAGAACAATGTCTTTAAAATATATTAAAGAATTGTCCTTTCGTTTAATGATCATTTTGTTTAATAATAATATTGCCACCCTTGTATTCGGTATAAGGACCGCTTGTACAACGACGGATCAGTGTATTTTCTTTTAATGTAACTCCAGAAATTGCACCACAAGTTGAATCCATTATTCTTTTTCTCATCTCTTTATTTTCAGGTGAAGTTTATTAACAATTCATTGGGCGTTAATAAAGTATGTGAACAAGGGTGCCTTTGTTGCTTAGGTTGTACTTGTTATTCAGTATCTCCGTTAAGTCAGTGTCATTTAGTTTGTCCTATGTAATAAAATAGATTGAAATTAGTTTTTAGTTTTTTAAAGTGATCGTTCTTTTATTCAATGGCTATGAATGCATTTACGTTTCTCTGCTGCTATTAAAATCAGTTTATATTGCAAATCAACAACGCTTATCGAACTAAAATCTAATTTGTAAATCATTTGTAAGAGAGATCATATATTTAATGAACACGTGACTTAGAGCTATGCCTGTGGGGTAACAAATGTCTGTGATAATCTAAATGCTAGTGTCTTTCACGTGTATCGTAATTAATGATTTCAATAATTATAATAATTATAGAGAAAAAAGTACATATTTTGTACAGTATACTGTCACATGGAAGTGTCGTCAATGTCATTTTTGGAGAAACCGTCACAGTAGTCATATTATTATCCCCACCGATGCATCCACGGCTAGACACATTTCTCAGGTATGATTCAAACGTACAAAAAGTTATGTACTAAGTTTGAATTAGTATTTACAACATAATTTGGTACACATACGTCAAAATCTTGTTCAATACCATATACTAAAAAACAATCGCAGACATCTGAAAACACAGTGTACAATCTACTTAACTTGATAATTAAAGTGCGTTAACAAGTCCCCTGAGCCATTTTAACTATTTCGCATTGCCAACTTATTAACATTGTCACGTAACAATGAGGAGATGATGACAATCTGTGGCTCATGGTTATACCGGATTTAGCGCTTTGTATTCACATTAACGAATATGATAGCTTGGAATCAAATACGTTATTATAGGCTTACGTGCACCAAGAGCCTCCTTTAATAATTAACATGTCAAAGAACATCCATAATAGGAAGAATTATAGTATTTTTAAACTTAATGAAATATCACATCAGTGGTTTTCGTACATTCAGGAGTGCTAATAAGTTTATGTAAGATAACAAATGCCACCTTAAGTCAGGTTTAACCGTAATATTTTTTTTTTTCGATTGTCACTCGCCTGTATAGTTCAAGAGACTATGATGGATGTGTAGACTGACTTATAAAATTCTGGCGTACAATTTGTTGTTAGCTTTGGCAGAAGTTGCATTTTAACGCTGTGACATTTCTGAACATATCGAGTTGCGCAGTATGTAGAGACGTCGTCATTAATGTGTTAGGCGCTGACGCCGCAGGCAGGGGTTGTGGGTTCGGATCTCCAAAGTGGCAAAAAATAATTCCGAAATTGTCCGTGGTCAGGTGAATAAGACATGTGTCACTCCTCTCCATTGAGTCATTTTAAGTAGGAATAATACAAAACATTCCTAAATAGTTAAAGTACTAACAAGTTCTATCTACTTTCCATCATATAACCATTTATCATCAGCACTTAATAGCCCACCTTTACGGAACACTACTATTTTTGTTTTATCAATATTAACCGTTAAGTTCCATTTTTTACAATAGGAATATAAATTATTAAAAGATTTCTGGAGTCCTTCTCTTGTCTCCGACATAATTACGGCATCATCCGCAACAACAACAGATATATTGATAACTGTTCAACAGAAATACCAACATTAATATTCTGCATTTCAATATCATTCAGAAAAAGAGAAAATAAAATCGGAGAAGTGATCTCCCCTTGCAATAATCTAATGTAACACTCGAATACATCTGATATACTGTTCATGTGTTTTACGCACAATTTGAACTCGTTGTACATAGAACGAATTAGTGCGAATAGTTTACCGTCAATACCTGATTTTATCAGTTTAAACCACAAGCAACTACGATTTAGTAAATCATATGCTTTTAAATAATCCACGAAGCAACAGTACAATTTCTTCTTATTACATAAATGCTGTTCATTGAGTGAGTTCAATATAAATATCGCATCCACGGTACTATAATGAGGTTTAAAACCAAACTGCGAGTCCGTTAGAACGTCATTTTGTGAAGACCATTTTTTTAAATGCTCATTTAATATTACGGTAAAAAGCTTTACAAAGCAGCTTATTAATGTTATTTCCCTGTAATTATTTGGGTCCGATGAGTCTCCTCGTTTATATAGTGGTATAATAACGCCAGAACACCATGACAATGGAAATGTTTGAGTATTTAAAATATGATTAAATAGTATTTCTAAAGAATGCGCTATGAGTTGTATATTTTCCTTGAAATATTCATATAAAATATTATCAAATGAACAAGCTTTATTAGTACCTAGCAATTTGGCAGCTGCAATTATTTCTGAAATAGAAATTGGAATATCTTATTCACTAAAAGTACTATCACTATCAATATTGGCTTGGAAATTATTTAAAAAATCTGTACTTTCTTCCTTTTCTTCCAACTCTGAATTTGATGATAAATGTTTAAAATGTGAGTAAAAATAATTTTTGAAATATTTTCGCCCTAAATTGTGAAGATTTTGTATTAAATATTTTCCGAAATTCTCGCGCGCTTTTTCTTCTCATATCATTCATCTTTTTGCTTAAAGTTCTATTAAAATTATCTTTTTGCCTTATGACAGCAATATTTAAAGTCCCGTTTTGCTTCATAAATATTTAATCTATTATTTTCAGTTTTATTTAAAATAAATTCGTAAACTGCGTTTTTATAAATATCTTTGTTTTGTTTACATTCATTGTTATACCATTTTTGTTTGTTTTCATCCTTGCACATAAAATAATGGTGTTTAAGTTTTGAAGTTTGTTTAAAATACCTGTTTGCTCTTACAGTAAAAAAATCAGTAAAAATATTAACCAAAACATCAGCGTTACTGCCAACAGAAATCTCGGTTGTTAACGTCTGTTCGAGAGTTTGAATATCGTCCGTGATATCGTTTAAAAAATCTAGTTTATGTTTATTATCCCATCTATAAAACGTTCTTGCAGTATTTTTTGTATACTGTAATTTTGTCATTGTGTTAAAGGAAAATGCTTTTGGTGCATGATTTGAAAAACTATTAAAATTAAGTACTTCAAAGTCGGACAAATGATTAAACTTTTCATAGGAAGTCGATAGATAATCAACTGTACTCACTCCATTATAAGTCATGCATGTTAGTTTACCTACATTCTTATCGTTGTATAACCGTCCGTTAACAATACGTATATTGGTCGACTAGCAAAGATCAAGTAAACAATTACCAAAACGATTTGAGCTAAACTCACATGTAGTCCTGTGTAATGGGGTGTCTATGTCATATACGTCATCGTCGTCAAGGATACGATCATTGTCAATAAAATCTTTTTACGGCCAACCCGTGAATTGGTGTCCCCTGTCACATAAATAGCGCCCTTAATTCTAAAAATATTAACATCATTTTCAATTTGTATTAAAATGTCAATATCATAAATATTATGGATACATGAACTTTCTGGAGCTATACACACAACTAAATAAATATCACTTTCAATATTGAAAAACGTTTTATCAAATTTTAACCAAACCGAACAATCGACATCATTTTTAGTTAATTTTTCACCTTTCTTATGCTATCTTTAATATAAATGATAACACCACCACTCAAGCGCTTTGCTCTCCTGTTTTGATATTTACGGTAAGAATGAATTGGATTACTATAACCATTTAAATCAATATTAGTATGTTTATTTGACCAAGTTTCTCTTAAACAAATTAAGCCATTTTTAGATAAAATATTCACAAACTCTTCACAAGATCTTTTTGCTACTGAAAGTCTTTCAATGTTCCATGTTAAACACGTTAAAACACTCTCACATGAAAACTAGTTTAAATTTCCTCTGTGCAAATGGTTATCAATGTAGAGTTTATCAATGTTTATGTACGCTTCGTGCCCGTCTTGCTTAGCCTTCTTCATGATCGGTACCAACTTCCATCGGATGTCGACTATTTCCTTCCGGAATTGCTCTCCAATACCATACTGGGTCCCTTTAAGCTCCTCGGCTCTTTTTGGCACACGCTCTCTATCTGGGTAATAAGCGTATGGTATTTAAACTTAATGAATTATCACATCATTTCCGTATATATCACAGTGTACTTTCAGGAGTGCTGATAAGTTAATGTAAGGAGGCGGATGCCACTTTAAGTTAGATTTAACCTAAATATTGGTATTTTTCAATTGTCGCTCGCCTGTATAGTTAAAAACGACTGTGATGGTTGTGAAGGTTGAATTATACAATTCTAGAAGACATTTTGGCAGAAGTTGCATTTTAACGCTGTGACATTTCTGAACGTATCGAGGTTAAAGTAAAAAAAGTATGCAAGATGAAATGAAGCAATAATGCACCCATTTTTCAGATAAATGTACTTCTAAAGGTAATGTTGAAATATCGTATTCGTGTATTTGATATATCCGCTTATGAACATTGCAGAGTTTGCACGTTCTCCTCTTTCTTAAAACAATTATAAATTCTGGCTGTGGTGTAATAAAAAGGCACAAAACAATTGTGTTAAACTGCTCATCCAGCACTAAGGCTTCTTAACTACTAAGTATGTATTTATAATGTATTTAACGTGTGTAAAAAGGCAATATTGAATATAGGGACAAAATGTGCATTAACATAGATAGTTGCATAAACGTTGCAATGGGCAATATTGGAGCTGATATGCTAGATTAACGAACCATGATAAACATGTTTCAACTCCAGACATAATTTTCAAAACAAGACCATGCATTCTCTCAAATATATTTTGACCTTGTGTAACTTAATGATCTGTAACATTTTTATTCTTGTTTTGTTTTTTCAATATATATCTCAATTTTCATTTAAAATAATTCATCATTCCGTTTAATAGCAATGTTTGGAAAGCCACATTTGAGCACGTTGATTGGTCAGTTGCTTCAACCGAATGTTTGAATCACGTCACAGTTTAATTAGGGTTAAATGTCTATGAATTGTGGGACAGGCATAGAATTCTCTGCTTTTTCATTGATTGGAGTTAATGGACCAGATTCAGGCAGAATATATCTCGTTCTGAAATAGACATCATACGATATTCAGGGTTATGTGTACAAAAACTGTGAAACAAATATGATACAAATAATTGCAAAGCAATGTCAATGTGTAGATACGTATTAATTGTTTTGCTAATTACTAACGTAAAGCTATTGACTCTATGAAAATGATAATTTTTTCTTTAGTATGACAGATTTCAACATTGCCGTATCCACATTGGCTCAAATTGTACGTCAGAGTTCAGTATATTAACACATGTAACACGTCATCTGCAAAATATAACTCATACTGAAGGCAGCGGATGCTTGTCAGTATTTCACATTCTAGATCATAATTATACTTTTCATTTCAGTGACACAGTCAGAATGACGAGTAACACTTCAGAAGCCCTTGGTGTGGTCATGGAAAAAACCCTCGGAGGAGATTTGACTTCGAATTCATCAGATCACGACTATATTGCTGTTATTGCGAACAAGGAGAACCTCGCTTTGACAAGATTTGTGGTACAAAGGGTTTTAGTTCCCATAGTTACCTCAATAGGTTTCTTTGGCAACGCTATAAGTATTTGTGTTCTAACAAGGCGTTCCATGGTATCGTCCACAAACTGTTATTTAACCACCTTGGCCGTGTTTGATTTGATGTACTTGATATTCAGTTTCACTCTGAGTTTGAAACATTACGATACTGTGAAGTACTATGAGCATTACCAATACTGGTTTCCTTACGGGAGAGTCTTTACCGATATTTGCAGTAATGTGTCAGTGTGTCTTACGGTGACGTTTTCGTTCGAGCGTCTAATTGCGGTTTGTTATCCCATGAAGGGTCGTATAATATGTACACCTGAGCGGGCTAGACTGATAACGATCCTTGTGACATTATTTGCAATTGGTTGTACAACACCGGAGTTTTGCGAATGGAAGGTTGTTGAAGTCATAAATAACAACGAAACAGTAATTGAAATTGTTGAATCTGAAATGGCGAAATCGGACTCTTATCAGATCGGATATTACTACTTTCTCGTTGTGACATTTACAATTTTGCCTGTCATTGTATTATCAACATGTAATGGTCTTTTGATAAAATCGGTTTTAGCCGCAACGAAAATCCGACGCGAGATGACATATACGTCTGTACATCATAAAGATACCAATAACAGAAGACAAGGAGAGCAACAACGAATAACCGTTATGCTTATAAGTGTGGTTGTCGTATTTTTGCTTTGCCAATTCCCAAATGCAGCCCTGATACTATACAGAACATATCTAGATATAAACGACGTCACGCTATCGCCAGAAGGTCAAAATAACGTGATAATAGCAGGTAACATAGTAAATCTGTTAGTTCTCATAAACGCTTCGATCAATTTTGTGCTTTATTCGGTTATGAGTACAAAGTTCAGGCGTGTCTTTCTTCGTATTTTCTGTAGAGTTATCAAACGCTACACGAAATATAATTCCAGAACTGAAATGAGCTACTACAACACAAACACAATGCGATCACCGGGTTCCCAGATACGATTTAGATCAGCCCGGTGTAATAATAACTTCATGCCCGGATGCCACGGAGTGGGGTCAATTCGCAAGTGTTACAATGCACGTGGTAACTTCAAATCGAATAAAATGGAAGATAGAAACTTAATGAGATCTCAACGTAGACAGAGTTCAACCAGTTCAAACACATCTGGTTCTAATCAAACAAAGGAGCATACAGATAGATCGGTTTCAAAACGGAGTTGTGCGTTTTCAAGCAACGACGATTTGCATCAGACACATGTTTTAAAGAACGACATCGTCATCTGGGAAGGAATTATGCCAGTTGAGAACATCAGTTCTGAAAGTCTTGAAGACATGAGTGGAAAAAGGAAAAGTGATTTTGGGAAAGCAGTTGCCTTCAACATAACAGCGTTTAAATTGTTACCAAACAAACAAAGAAAGGCTTTCAAAAAAGGACAGTACGATGACACGTCCCTGTAAGACCGTGAAAGTATGATTGGACAGTTCGACGACAATCCCATGAAAAACCTATAAAATATAAAGGGACTATACTATGACACTCCACTGTAATACCTATAAAGTATAAAGGGACAGTATGATGACACGTCCGTTGTAAATCCTATAAAGTATAAAGGGACTATACTATGACACTCCCCTGTAATACCTATAAAGTATAAAGGGACAGTATGATGACACGTCCCTTGTAAATCCTATAAAGTATAAAGGGACTATACTATGACACTCCCCTGTAATACCTATAAAGTATAAAGGGACAGTATGATGACATGTCCCTTGTAAAACCTATAAAGTATAAAGGGACTATACTATGACACTTCCTTGTAAATCTTATAAAATACAAAAGGACAGTACGGTGACACTACCTTGTAAATTCTATAAAGTATAAAGGGACAGTATGATGACACGTCCCTCGTAAATCCTATAAAGTATAAAGGGACAGTACGATGACACTCCCTTGTAAATCCTTTAAAGTATAAAGGGACAGCACGATTATACTCCCTTATAAATCCTATAAAGTAAAAAGGGACAGTACGATTATACTCCCCTGTAAAACTTATAACGTATAAAGGGACAGTACGATGACACTCCTTTGTAAAATCCTGTAAAGTATAAAGAGACAGTAAGATGACACTCCCTTGTCAATCCTATAAAATTTAAAGGAATAGTACGATGACATTCCCTTGTAAATCCTATAAAGTATAAAGGGACAGTACGGTGACATTTCCCTGTAAAAACAATACAGTATAAAGGGACAGTACGATGATAATTCCCTTGTCAATCCTATAAAATTTAAAGGAATAGTACGATGACATTCCCTTGTAAATCCTATAAAGTATAAAGGGAGAGTACGGTGACATTCCTCTGTAAAAACAATACAGTATAAAGGGACAGTACGATGATAATTCCCTGTAAAACCTATAAAGTATAAAGGGGCAGTTCGATGACACTCTTTTGTTAATCCTATAAAGTATAAAGGGACAGTACGTGGATACTTCCCTGTAAATCCTATACAGTATAAAGGGACAGTACGATGGCACTCCCTTGTAAATCAAATAAAGTATAAAGGGACAGTACGATGATAATTCCCTGTAAAACCTGTAAATTGTAAAGTGACAGTACGGTGACACTCCCATGTAAATCCTATAAAGTATAAAGGGACAGTACGGTGACATTCCCCTGTACAAACCATATATTATAAAGGGACAGTACGATGACACTCTCTTGTAAATCCTATAAAGTATAAATGGGCAGTACGATGACACTCTCTTGAAAATCCTATAGGCATAGTGCCACCATTGCAAAAAGGAAGTGCTTCCGTGGGGTAGTCGCATAATGGCGGTTGTAAATAATCCTCAATTCTTCTTCTTTAAAAATGCATTTTCCTATTTTTAATGCTCATTTTTTTTATTTGAATGGCATTATTGATGTATTTTGATAGCATTGTCATGTTTGAATTGTGAATTTAGAAAAAAAAAATGATGCTTGGAAATTGGGGTATGAATTCATGATTTCGGAAGTCTACTTTCACTTTGTCACCAGTGTACACACTGAGCAGAAAAAAAATCTCTTATATGACACACGACCCCTACTTTTCTCATCATATTTTGATAGTGCAGAGGTTGACAAACAGTAAAATGTAGGTTTCACTTCTTTCATTTGGGACCCTCTATGAATGACAAGCCTTCAAACTTTTATTATTTACTATAGAATAAAGAACAAAAATCAATGGTGGGGTTACACCTATAAAGTATAAAGGGACGTACGGTGACACTCCCCTGTAAAAACTATACAGTATAAAGGGACAGTACGATGACACTCTCTTGAAAATCCTATAAAGTATAAAGAGAAGTACGGTGACACTCCCCTGTAAATCCTATAAAGTATAAACGGATAGTACGATGACACTCCCTTGTAAACCCTATAAAGTATAATAGGACAGTAATGTGGCACTACCTTGTAAGTCCTTTCAAGTATTAAGGGACAGTACGGTGACACTCCTTTGTAAATCCTATAAAGTATAAAGGGACAGTACAATTATACTCCCTTGTAAATCCTATAAAGTATAAAGGGACAGTACGGTGACACTACCTTGTAAATCCTTTAAAGTATTAAGGGACAGTACGGTGACACTCCCTTGTAAATCCTTTAAAGTATAAAGGGACAGTACGATTATACTCCCTTGTAAATCCTATAAAGTATAAAGGGACAGTACGATGATACTCCCTTGTTAATCCTATAAAGTATAAAAGGACAGTACGATGACACTCCCTTGTAAATCCTATAAAGTATAAAGGGACAGTACGATGACACTCCCTTGTAAATCCTTTAAAGTATAAACGGACAGTACGATGACACTCCCTTGTAAATCTTATAAAGTATACAGGGACAGTACAATTATACTCCCTTGTAAATCCTATAAAGTATAAAGGGACAGTACGATGATACTCCCTTGTAAATTCTATAAAGTATAAAGGGACAGTACGGTGACACTCCCTTGTAAATCCTATAAAGTATAAAGTGACAGTACGGTGACACTCCCTTGTAAATCCTTTAAAGTATAAAGGGACAGTACGGTGACACTCCCTTGTAAATCTTGTAAAGTATAAAGGGACAGTACGATTATACTCCCTTGTAAATCCTATAAAGTATAAAAGGACAGTACGATGACACTCCCTTGTAAATTCTATAAAGTATAAAGGGAAAGTACGATAACACTCTCTTGTAAATCCTTTAAAGTATAAAGGGACAGTACGTTTATACTCCCTTATAAATCATATGAAGTATAAAGGGACAGTACGGTGACACTCCCCTGTAAATCCTATAAAGTATAAAGGGACAGTACGATTAAACTCCCTTATAAATCCTATAAAATAAAAAGGGACAGTACGATGAAACTCCCTTGTAAATCCTATAACGTATAAAGGGACAGTACGGTGACACTCCCCTGCAAAAACTATAAAGTATATAGGGACAATATGATGACAATCCCCTGTAATACCTATAAAGTATAAAGGGACAGTACGGTGACGCTCTCTCGTAAATCCTATAAAGTAAAAAGGGACAGTACGATGATTCTTCCTGCAATATTTTTAAATTATTAAGGGACAGAACGATGACACTCCCCTGTATTACATATCAAGTAGAAAGGGACAGTATGATGACACTACCCTGTAAAACCTGTACAATATAAAGGGACAGTATGATGACACTCCCTTGTAAATCCTATAAAATATAAAGGAACCGTGCAATGACACTCTGTTAGTATAAAAGGGACAGTACGATGACACTTCACTCTTAAACATATAAAGTATAAAGGGACAGTACGATGACACTCCACTCTAAAACATATAAAGTATAAAGGGACAGTACGATGACACTGCCCTGTTAAAAGGATAAAGAATAAAGGATGCCTACAACATAGCAGCATTTAAATTTACCAAACAAATAAAGAAAGGCTTTCAGGAAAGGACAGTACGGCGACACTCTCTTGAAAATCCTATAAAGTATAAAGAGAAGTACGGTGACACTCCCCTGTAAATCCTATAAAGTATAAACGGATAGTACGATGACACTCCCTTGTAAACCCTATAAAGTATAATAGGACAGTAATGTGGCACTACCTTGTAAGTCCTTTCAAGTATTAAGGGACAGTACGGTGACACTCCTTTGTAAATCCTATAAAGTATAAAGGGACAGTACAATTATACTCCCTTGTAAATCCTATAAAGTATAAAGGGACAGTACGGTGACACTACCTTGTAAATCCTTTAAAGTATTAAGGGACAGTACGGTGACACTCCCTTGTAAATCCTTTAAAGTATAAAGGGACAGTACGATTATACTCCCTTGTAAATCCTATAAAGTATAAAGGGACAGTACGATGATACTCCCTTGTTAATCCTATAAAGTATAAAAGGACAGTACGATGACACTCCCTTGTAAATCCTATAAAGTATAAAGGGACAGTACGATGACACTCCCTTGTAAATCCTTTAAAGTATAAACGGACAGTACGATGACACTCCCTTGTAAATCTTATAAAGTATACAGGGACAGTACAATTATACTCCCTTGTAAATCCTATAAAGTATAAAGGGACAGTACGATGATACTCCCTTGTAAATTCTATAAAGTATAAAGGGACAGTACGGTGACACTCCCTTGTAAATCCTATAAAGTATAAAGTGACAGTACGATGACACTCCCTTGTAAATCCTTTAAAGTATAAAGGGACAGTACGGTGACACTCCCTTGTAAATCTTGTAAAGTATAAAGGGACAGTACGATTATACTCCCTTGTAAATCCTATAAAGTATAAAAGGACAGTACGATGACACTCCCTTGTAAATTCTATAAAGTATAAAGGGAAAGTACGATAACACTCTCTTGTAAATCCTTTAAAGTATAAAGGGACAGTACGTTTATACTCCCTTATAAATCATATGAAGTATAAAGGGACAGTACGGTGACACTCCCCTGTAAATCCTATAAAGTATAAAGGGACAGTACGATTAAACTCCCTTATAAATCCTATAAAATAAAAAGGGACAGTACGATGAAACTCCCTTGTAAATCCTATAACGTATAAAGGGACAGTACGGTGACACTCCCCTGCAAAAACTATAAAGTATATAGGGACAATATGATGACAATCCCCTGTAATACCTATAAAGTATAAAGGGACAGTACGGTGACGCTCTCTCGTAAATCCTATAAAGTAAAAAGGGACAGTACGATGATTCTTCCTGCAATATTTTTAAATTATTAAGGGACAGAACGATGACACTCCCCTGTATTACATATCAAGTAGAAAGGGACAGTATGATGACACTACCCTGTAAAACCTGTACAATATAAAGGGACAGTATGATGACACTCCCTTGTAAATCCTATAAAATATAAAGGAACCGTGCAATGACACTCTGTTAGTATAAAAGGGACAGTACGATGACACTTCACTCTTAAACATATAAAGTATAAAGGGACAGTACGATGACACTCCACTCTAAAACATATAAAGTATAAAGGGACAGTACGATGACACTGCCCTGTTAAAAGGATAAAGAATAAAGGATGCCTACAACATAGCAGCATTTAAATTTACCAAACAAATAAAGAAAGGCTTTCAGGAAAGGACAGTACGGCGACACTCCCCTGTAAATCCTATAAAGTATAAAGGGACAGTACGATGACACTCCCCTGCAAAACCTAAAGTATAAAGGGACAATACGATGGCAATATCCTGTAAAAACCTAAGCATTATAAAGGGACTGAGCGGTGACACACTCCTGTAAAACGTTTCAATCATAAAAGCTTTACGATTACATAACCAAATAAAATGTATACAATGTACAAGATAAAGAATTTATGTAATCTCTTTTTCTATTTGATAAGCTTTAGCATTATATTAATTAAATAGCATTTTAATTGAATAATCTTTTAAGTCTTAATTATAAAAGTGGATAAAGTACTATTAATTGTGTGTTAGAGATGGAACAGGATTTCAGAGTATGTTTAAACGCTTTTTGCCCTTTAAAGGCGTCTTTAAAACAGAAATAAACAATGAACAGGAAGTTTGGTATTTGAAGGACACAGCAATTGAAACATTACCAATTACAGTAAACGTTTATTTGCCATCGATATATCAGATTAAGTATGCGTATTTACATAAGCATGCTTTCAATCCGATCTATATTCTGTCTGTGTATCATTCTTACAGTTTATAAAATTATATCTGTTTTTGTATTGTAACATATAGATATTAAAATAAAATATGTTTAAGCATTTTTTTTTGTTATTTATTTATTTATTTATGTGAGACTATTACAATATCGTAAGAACATAGTCAAACAAACATAATAGATGAAATAAAAATAAGTGTACCCAGCCTAAACAGGCTTATCTGTCACTCTTTTTTAATAGCATAATGTTAATTCATTTAAAAATTTCACACTGAGAATACAGCCAATCGCAAAATTGAGAACAAAATCATTATATCGGTTAAAATCCACTATAATTATATACATTATGAAATATATTGAAGTAGTTTTTGACATATATTAAACAACATTTGTATAATATCAAAGTATTCGATTTTTCAAAGCGTTTATAATTAATTGTCCTGTTTTAGAAATGATTGTTGGGTTGGTTAATAATATTTTTTTTCTGTTTCGCTAGCATCAACTGAACACAGTGTTGTTTATGTTTGAAGCATGTCCAAACGATATACATTGTTTCTCTCACAGTAAAGTAGGAAGTGCATGAGCACAACCAACATAGAGAATACTAATAATAAGAACAGTACATGTGTAGAGAAGTGACAATGGGGACTGCCGCCGAATGTTTAGTAGCAAAGTACATGTATGACACCACTTGGGGCTAAACCCTTGTTAACGGATGTCCTAAACTTAATATTCCACCTTCGTCGTCAAATAATAAGACGATATATATAAACAATAGAAAAAAGTTGTATTTGTTTACTCAACAGACATGCTGTTAAACTTCTTATAATAAGTATTGCGCTAAATTCTATTCATATTCATACATATTACTATATTTTGAGCCGGGCCCAATAAGCTCAGTCGGTTGCGCGTCTGACTATCTATCCAGGGGTCGTGAATTCGAATCCCCGCCCGGAAACAGTCTCCATGAGTATAGATATACGTCATTTTGTCTCAACACCATTCGTATTTCACCGCTGATTGAAGTGGGGAAGTTATCAGTTACTTGCGGAGATGGGGTGTTCTCGAGTACTGGTTAACCTTCAGGATCCCAGGAAACAGTTGTTAGGTTAACTGATCGTCTGTTAGCCCTCGATGGCAAAACTTACGCTTATATTCAATCAATCAATCAATCAATCATTCAATCAATCAATCAATCAATCAATCAATCAACTACATTTTGAAATTCTTTTTAAAGCAGAACCTTGTCGTTAAATTGTCTTCACGTACTTTTTGTTTTACATTCAAAATGTTTACTATACAAAATAAGTTAGTATAGACTATTTCATATACTTTCGTGTCACACTGGTTGTATAATTTGAACATGAATGCTATCACAGTTTTGTTCTGGGTCTTCCGAGGCTGAGTGGTCTAAGGCGCCGTCTCAAGATCACCTTCCTGCCATCGGTAAGGTCCTAGACTCGGGTCCCGCTCGCTTTAAAAGCTTTATGTGAGAAAGTCTGCCAGTTACTTGCGAAATGACAGTGGTTCTACTCGTATTCATTCTATAGTCTTTCTCTACCAATAAAACTGGATATGCCATATATAACTGGAAATATGTTGAAAACGGTATTAACCCCATTCAAAAAGCAACCAATAAAAAACAGTTGTTGTTGAGGGCAACGTTTATATATATTATTCCTTCATTAAGCTATTGTCCAAGTGGTAAAGTTTGCTATATTAGAATCAAATAACACAATATTGGAGAAAAAAAATTACACATTCTAGGACGGAAATCACTTTCTGCATGGAGTTATTTGTGTGGAACCTTAGAAGATTTGTCTGATGAAAAAGTGCATACATCTATTCAATGTGTCTTGAGTATAAATTACACATAATTAGTCCTGTTCAGACCATGAAAAATTACTTTCACTGAATAATATCTCGCAAAAATATTAACTTTATAAAACAATATTCATATACCGCCTAATTTCAACGTATGTATTGATTTTGCATATATGTATGAAGATGAGCTGCAATAATTAAGTTTGAATAAATATATGTTCTGTTCTGTTCTGTTAACAATAAAGACAGTACTGAAAAAAAGCATTCCATACCAGCTTAGATGAAACAAAGGACACGTTTGTTTAATTTATTGACAAGGCACTACTGACATTTCTGTAATGCCCAAATAGATAAAGATTCATTTTTTTGGCGATTATCGTAATATTCGTCGACTCAAATGTAACGATTCTGGTTGAAAGAATTGAATGTAGAGACGTTTTTTACTTTCCTGTCAACCTAGCATAAAACGTTCATCGCTATTTAATGGCAAAAAGAGTCACCTTAAAACAGAAGATATTGTCACAACTTTCCGATGCTTTTGACCTTTTGTACAAACCTTTCCACCCGAGCGCCACTGATCGCAAGTTGGTATTATTTGTTTATTGAGAAATATCAATCATTTCAAACACATAATTCATTCGAATAGGTACATGTAATTTGACTTTCTTTTGATTTTTAAAGCAAGAAAACTGACCGATCTCTAAAAAGTATAAAGAAGTGTATACATGGTTTACCTGTTATAAGATGCTTAAGGATATGAAGTATTCTTCTGGAATTCTTCATGCAATCCAAATAACTATAGTACATACTAATATTTGGTTAATACTGTCTGTTTTTAACTTCAGCATTGATATATTCTCTAACTAAACTTCAGTTGCATCCCCAGGAGAAATCGTTGTTTATGATATACCAGAATATGTATTATCACCACTTTTAATGAATGATATCACCAATTGAATAGAATGGTATCCTATGTCAATTACGAATTACTGGTATCACATATTCAAATGATTGATATAGATCATTCATTCAAAATTAAATATGTGATATATAATCCATTTCAATGAGTGATATCGCCTTGTTACGATTGAATAGCCTGATTGAATGGCACCACATAGTTGTATATCATTCTATGAAATTAACTGTAAAACTTTGTTTGATGAGTTTGGGTTGACGTATACTTGTTAAACAGTTTAATTACAAAATATGTGTATTTTATCTGAAATAAAGTAAAGTTCGTATATCCTCGGCCAATATGTCGCACAATGATACAGCACGCGGTTTTTGTCTGATTATGAATGAATGAATGAATGAATGAATAGGGTTTTACGGCGTACCAACACATAGGTTATTCGACGCCAACAGGAAGAAAGAATCCAGGTTCACTCTACATGTACAAAAACAACAAACCAACATACAGATTTAAAAAAAAATACACCAACAAATGAATATGCAGAATGATGCTAGAACCTTGATACCTGCAGAACTACAGAGTTTCAGCAAATTCTATCATATTACTCAAATTGTCGCTTCTTACGACATGTATGAGCCACAGTGGTGTCTGATTAGGAATATAATATCCAAATCTCTGGACCTGATTTATTTGATATTTGTCTAGGCTGAAAACCGAGATGAAAAATCCATAGACCATTTGTTTTATTATTGTGACTTATCAATTTATGTTGTATTCAGGGGCGTAGCTTGGCTACAAACGATATGTAGGCAAAGTTGTATGGGGTTCAGGGGGCATGCTCCCCCCGAAATGTTTTTTTTTGTTCAGTTGAACTTGTTCCTTGATATTAACCTTGGATTCACTGTTTTATAACCAAATAAATGGATAACAAATTGTAATGTTTTATTGTTTGTTCACTGTTATAAAGTAAAAAACTGAATTGGCCTTCTGTCTCATGGTTTCAATATTTTTGTTATAAATTTACAGTAAATCCCCCCACGGCCCCTAGGGGTTTGATTTTTATTGCATTTTTTTTTTTTTTTTTTTCTATTTCTCAGAAAAAAGTGTAGTTACGTGCCTACAGTGCCTATAAGAAGCTATGCCCATGGCTTTGCTAAAATGCTGTTGCCTAGTAACGTCGTTTTGCTAGAACGTTGTTATTTGATGACGTCGTATTCTAATAACGCTGTGAGCTGTCCAATTGTTACAACCGTGTTGATAAGGCGCTTCTCCATCAACTGCGGTGTACCTGTGAAAGAACACACGTCTCATGTGACTATCACTTTCTGTGGGAGGACATGTGATCTGTAATCGACCAGTCGACATTTATATGTTATATAACCAAACTGTACACTGTGTACATGCACTTTATATTGACCTCGGCACACGTTCGTATATATTCATACTGCCGCTAGGGGTTTTGTTGCTATTTTTTATTTAGCAAAACAACATAACGACAACATATATTTAACACGACTATTTAGTATTCTTCTATTTATTCAGACACTCTGTTGTCACATAATACAATATCTGATGAATGAACTTATTGGAAGCAGAGAACTTAACCAACATAAATAGATAACAGAATTAAGTATTCAGCATTTACACATCCACCAGAAAGAAAACCAAGTAAAGAAAAATATTTTTATTATTTTTATTTCAGTTTAATTGTACAAAGACAAATTGATAGAAAATAGTTCATGACAATTATATATACATTAAGAAATTTCTAATAGCCATTGAGTGTCTCACTGTCTGTTGGAATTGAATGAGTAATACATAGTGCCCACTTAATCCAGATAGTTTGTGTAGTTAAAATCTCAAGGGCCGTATTATCGTAATTAATAAAAATGTTTGAACAGAAATTCTCCCCAAGCATTTTATTTTTCAGTTTCTCTTTTAATTATTATTTGTCTGAAATACTTCACGGTTAAATTACCACATACAGTCATAACTCCTCTAATATGATTAAAGGGTTAAATAGAGAAAGAAAAAACAAGGAAAGAAAATATAATTAGTTTTATTGTATACATGTACGACACATTTGTATCACGATGTTTGTACCGAGAGCCTGTTAATATAGCAGATTCGGTAACTATATATTTTGAATAAAAAAAAAGCGTTTTTGAAGACAATTCCAAAATTGAAAACAACTTTAATTTCAAATGTATCTGATACATCAATACGTTGAAAATAGGAATGCATGTTGTTTTATCAACTTTGGTTCCTAAAGTTCCTATAGTATTGTTTGATTGTACCATGCATGTCGACGATGATACCTGTTGAAACTGGAGACCGGTAATATAAATAAACAGGGTAAGATATAATTTATAATTGGTCATATTTTTCCAAATTGACTGAATATTTCTTTCGTTGCATTGTGTTATTAAATTCTCTTTCAAAAAGTTCAACCATACTTCAAGTTCAATGGTAAGGTCAATGGTAAGGTCAATGGTAAGGTCAATGGTAAGGTCAATGGTAAGGTCAATGACAATGCAATGGTGTGGACGAGCATCGGACCCAGGATGGAACAACTATTGGTTAAATCATCCCACGTGGTATGCCCTTGAGACCATTTATTGGCTAACTGTAGTTGTATAATCTTTCTATCCAGTTATCACATACATTAATAAGGTTCTTTAGCAATTGCTAGATCTCGTTTTACAATCAATGTAAATAAATAAAACAAGTCATCGAATCAATCCACAATGTGACGTAGTGATTCATTCAGTTTCATATATTTAATGCTGCATTGGAATTGGAAAGAGCTACAAACGAACAGACAAAAGATTAATAAAACGCTACCGGACATCTCAATCTTTGGTAAATGTATCCACGAATGATTATGTTTAGTTCATCGCTACATCATAACCCAATTTGAACGATCCACATAAGTATGGTGCAGCCAAAAATTCGAGGAGGCATTTTTGTAAGTAGAGAAACTCGCTCCTTTCTAAAAAAACAACAACAATAAAACACACGACGTGATATATTAACCTTTTAAAGTATTATCAATATCAACTACAAGACATCTTGAGTTATGGACTAATCAGAGAGCGATGGCGACAAACATTATCATAAAATATAAAATAACATTTTAAATAATGTATCGTCACAAATCAAGTCCTTATTTCATTTGGTATTGTTGTAAAAAATAAACAAAAATGATTCAGTTTAACTGCCCTTTGACATATTTCAAGCATGATTCATGAACGCAAGTGTAAATATTACATCATTAAAAAAATGGCGATATATTAAACTGAATGTCCGTGACTTTTGATCAATAACAAATGCCAACATTCTGTTATGCGTTTCAAAACTCCTGAACCAGGAAGTAAAGATGCAGGAAGCGCTCGGTTTATAATCCAGTGTCTCTTGAATACCGTTATAGGTGACACCTCTGTCTCATCATCTTCTCATACAAGTGTGGTCATGAAGATAACACAGCAATAAATGATTTAAAACTAGCATAATATACACTACATGTAACATTTTTATGACTTTGAATGCACTGAACTGGATTTATATGGTTTATTAGGTAATTATTTACCAAATATAACATATCACTGCGATATGCATAGAATCATCTCAAAACGCAATTACAAGTAATGAGCCTACACTTTTTACTTATTTTAAATATGTATAGGTCACAGAACTTGGAAAACAGTACAGCATGCACCTGAGGCCCGGTGCAACAACAATGGCGTCTTTATGGACCATTTAAGTCATGAACCTGAAACCCGGTGCTACAACCTTGACGTCTCTATGGACAGTTTACGTCAGGTACATGTTGTCCGGTGCTACACATTTTTCGTCTCTATGGACAATTTACGTCATGTACCTGAAATACCGTTCTAAAACCCTGGCTTCTCTATGAACCGTTTACGTCCTTTACCTGAAGCCCGGTGCTAAAACTTGGCGTCTCTATGGACCGTTTTCGTCATGTACCTGAAGCTCGGTGCTGCAACCTTAGCGTCTCTACAGACCGTTTACTTCATATACCTGAAGCCCGGTGCTACAACTTTGGCGTCTCTATGGACCGTTTGTGTCAGGTAAATGTAGTCCGGTGCTACAAATTTGGCGTCACTATGAAAAGTTTACGTCATGTACCTAAAGCCCGGTACAACAGTCTTGGTGTCTCAATGGACACTTTGTGTCATGTACTTGAAGTCCGGTGCTACAACCTTGGCGTCCCTATGAACAGATCACGTCATGTAGCTGAAGTCCAGTGCTACAACATTGGCGTCTCTATGGACAGTTTACGTCATGTACCTGGGCTACGGTGCTTCAACCTTGGTGTTTCTATACACCATTTACGTCATGTATTTGAAGTCCGTTGCTACAAACTTGACGTCTCTATGAACAGTTTTCGCCATGTACCTGAAACCCGGTGCTACAACATTGGCGTCTCTATGGACCGTTTACGTCATGTACCTGAGGCCCGGTGCTACAATCTTGGCGTCTCTACGGACAGTTTATGTCATGTATCTAAATTCCGGTGCTACTACTTTGGCGTCTCTATGGACAGTTTACGTCATGTACCTAAAGCTCGATGCTACAATCTTGGCGTCTCTATGGACCGTTTACGTCATGTACCTGAGGCCCAATGCTACAACCTTGGCAGTTCTATTGACTTTTTACGTCATGTACCTGAAGCCAGGTGCTACAAAATTCGCTTCTCTATGGACAGTTTACTTCATGTACATAAAGCTCGATGCTACAACATTGGCATCTCTATGGACCGTTTATGTATTGCACTGTTAACGGCATGGTGTTATGAGAATTTACTAACATTGCATTTCAATGTTTTAAAAGTAAAACAAATGTTAGTCAAGCGACAAACACATTTAGTACAACAGACAACTGAAGTTCTGTTAAATTGATAGTAAACTGTTATTAAGAACAATAACAATTATGTAAGTGGAAACCACAATAAAAGCCATTATTCGCATCTGCATAGTCTATTTAAGAAAAAAAGTTAGGGTCTAGACGATTTAAAAATAAGGTTAGAAATTAACAAACGTCTTCTAAACTAATTTACTATTCGTGTGTTCCTTCCAAAGACATGATTATTGACTTAGTAACTGTCAGTTTGTCTCAACTAATAGTGTTTGATGAGGTCAGTCTATTTATAAATAACATTCTTTCACAGCACTTGTCTTGCAATTTTCCGAAATTCGTGACAGATATTCGTTTATATCTAAGGTGTATTTGACTGTAAAGCAAAATAAATGGAAAGGGAATGTATTGTGCAATTAGGTGTCAGACTGACAAAGTAAAGAGTCGCAAAATACCTTAACAATAACAAAAAAAGTAACAAAGAACAATCAGTAATGGTTTATTAAACAGCTTGGTTCAAATTTAAATGATGTATATGTTTTTCTCGTGCAAATAACCATGAACGTAATCTGTATTGCGAAATCGGATACTAGTATTGCTTTTACCTTTTAGATCAAACACATTAATATATGAATAAGGCCTTAGTTTAAGCAAAATTTATTGGTTATCAGCATATAACAAATAATACATTATATTTGATAAACAGCGATATATAACAACAGATTGAGAAGAAAGCTATTGCTAGCTTGTACAAAGTCTCTCTTCTGAATAGCTTGCAAGGACTATACAATGGTGTTACAAATGCAAATAAAACAAATGTATTACTGTGAAGAGAACAGAGTGGAAAGGGGTAGGTAAAGTAGATAGATAAATAAGGAAAGGCGAGTTGAATAAGTCCTTGGTGTGCTTAAAGATGAAGTCTATATCTGACAATTAGAGACACTATAAAAAAAAAAATATAAAAAAATATAAAAAATACAATATTATAGATTTTTATTTTTATTCGGTCCATGAAGCCGCCATTTTGAATCGTGTTCTAGAAAGCGAGATAAATATAAGGCGTAGGTTTGTTTCTATGTAGCAACTAATGTGTATTTCAGTACCATTTTAAACGAATGAAATTGAAATAAAAAGAACAAAGAACTAAGAAGAACAAAGAAAAAGAAAAGAAATCACAGATGCACTGGACTGTCATTTAATCTGTATAACTGAACGCTTTGGTGAGTGTATTCATATCGCAATGTCAAATAAAAATAAATCGCACGACCACACATACAAATGGAATTCCGTTGTGTCATCTTTCATGCTATGAAAACGGTTGTGGGCTGCTGTTTTATATATTTGGTATAGGCAATATATAGTATGGTATGTACAGAGAGAACAGATGCAAACTTTCTCAACTAGCCGGCCATATCTCGCGACCTCTGCGGCAAGAGAGAATTTTAGACACTGCATCAGAACATCCATAAGTTAAATAGGCACGAGGTATTGAAAATAATAGGGAACATAGAATTTAGTCTGTATGTGGAATATAACCTTTGCTTATCACTTATGATAAATAATTCCTAATAACTGTTTCTATGAAATCACGGACTCGAATTGAAAGCTTGGTTTAGTGAATATGGTTTATAAGAGATCTTAAAGGTCCCACTGCTATATCTTTAAAAATAAAACAAGTTGGCCAACCTTAGACGTATTTTGTACAAGATAAAGAGCAAAATTCAACCGTATATTGAGACATATATATGTTATCAATATATCAACAGTGACCACCGGATATCCCGGAGCGTCAATTCCGATACTACTGGAGAGTATTGTAATGGATTAAACGTCGGTATTCAACTATGATCAACAGTGATTAAGAACAGAACAGAACCAATAAAATATTGTTAAAAAATGAATACAACGTACTTACTACCAGCTTAAGCGATATTTTTTTAAATTTTTAGTCACATTTTGTTATATTTTACAAGCTTCATTATTTCAAAAACATCAATACAGATGACGGGCAGCACGCCACCAAGGAATATGTTTTGAAATACTATGACCCGGTATATAAGTGCAAACATCTGACGCCTGCACCACAGATTAAGGCTATGTTTAATTTACGAGACTCAGTAATATTTACGAGTTTCATTGGATGAGCTTTGTCAACCCACACAATTAGAATGATTACATAGCTGCCGCATTTTGACGGCTGTCGCTGGGCAAATGTGATTGCTTATGTGAACGGTGTGAATAAAAATGTGAAACTAGGCGATTTCATTTAACTCAGTTTTAATCACATGTCTATTTAATTATCAATATTTATATCTATCTCTGTCTAGATTCTAAGTTACATAATACCATGTGATCCTCACTAAGGTCTGTCTAAAAATGGCATCTTAATTTAACCAATGTCTGTTTCACACTACCAAAAATGCTTCGAGCCTTATTTACTCATTGGTCAACTCATTACTACCTTCCTATTACTTACCAAGTATATACCAAAAACGCTCATAGCATACCCCCAACATAGCCTGTCATCTCTAAGTTATGATAAGCTTATGGCTACATTTGTGTGTCAAATAATCTTCTTAACCCTTTACTTCATATAGACGCCTTTGGAACCTAATATAGAAGCCTTTGGACACCTCTAATAAAGACGCCTTTGGACACCTCTAATATAGAAGGCTTTTGAATTATTGGGTAAATTATGTTTACATTAACTAAAAGTCTAAGAGAGGTAAACAGTACAGTAAGTGTTCAGATTGCTCGTAACGAGCAATCTGAAATCTTCCAGCACTGTTTTCAATGGCCTTCTGTGATTGGTGCGGGAAAACGCGTATCTATGGAGCAAAGGGTTAAGTTGACATGGTTGACCTGATGGTATATACCTATGTTTACAATTTCTTATCTTCAAATTATTAATAATAATTATTAAAACTATTTATGAAATGTTAAACATTATGATAATTTCAAATACCATAAATTATCATAACAAAAGGACAAATAAGAACCACAAAACGCACCTAAGGGGAAAGACATAGCAGCCTTGGAATTGATAAAATATGTCAATATATGTTTAATTAACACACAGTTTATTTTGTTTAAGTCGATTGAATTTTATGTAATCGCTTTCTGGTGAAATGCCAGCAAAACAAATTGTTACAAGATAAATACTCCTGGCATTTTTTTGTTAAATATAACAAAGTAAAAATATATATATCGGAGTACAAGTTATTCATTGTGACCATTAATTTAAACTTATTTATTTTATTTCGATTGTGAATCAAGTTTTTAATACTTAGAAAAATCACGCTTGAAGTCTTCCTTGGTAGAGCCAGTATTTAGCATATGCGGAAAAGAGTCCAGCTCAAGGACATCACACTAAGCCGTGACAGAGGATCGAACCCACGGCCCTCCGATCAAAGGTTTACTGGACCACACGCTCCATTCGTAACCATTGGAACATATCAAATTGATACAAATAAGGGACGTGCAGCATTGCTGAAATTGGAAGTATTGATACCTGAAACGCATGTTAGCTTTTTAAAATATGGGTTATGGTTTAATCTTCAAAAAATACAAATCGATATTTCATAAATATATTACTTTTCAACAGAGAAAGCAAATGAAAGCGGAAAATGTGTAACATTTTTGTTATATAATATTATAATCGTGAATAAATAATCAAACATTTCAAATAGCTATGCCCTTTTTTAAAAGCACATACGAAAATAAAGGTTTGTGCACATACTTGATATCATACGCATGAATTCATATCGAGGACTTGGTGCAAAACTGTCGTAACTGATGTTTTCATCAAAAATGACTTTTATGTATTTTTCAGTTTGGTTTGTGTATATACACATCCAGTAATAATTATAACTTTGAATATTAAAGTTTTACCCCTCAAATTGCATATTTGTCCTAAGGTTGTATCTCAAAAAGTTTGATTCCTTTGGTGCGAAACGGTTGTAACTCAAGTTACAACCCTTCCACACTGAAAATCCAAATAATATCTTGGTGTGAAACGGTTGTATCTGAAGATTTATGTCCAAATCCTTAAAATGTAGAGTGAAATATTAAAAATATTTGTTTTTATATGTTTATTATAAACTAACATTTATATTTTTTCATTAAATCATAAATTTACAACCCTTAATTTAACATAATCTAAGTGATCAGGTTGTCTAAGTTTATCATAAATGACATCATAAATAAATTTATGAATTAGTTTTTTTGCCCCATACTACGGTACCCAGTTGATATAAATATTTTTTTTTGTTTTTAAATTTTTTTAATTATTTCATTATACATACATTTTACAAATATATTTGATATAATACATACAGTTAAACATGAATGTATTCCATGAAATAATGCTATACTAAGAAGAGATGGGGAAATAAAAGGAAAAGGGAAAAAAGGAGTAGATAGAAGAAGGAAAAGAGACAGTTGCAGACATGAAAAGAGATTAAGGTGCTTTACACTGTCAATTTGAATTTAAGTTCAGTTGTGAGATATTTATTAGAATAATTGGAGTTTATTCCATTTATTTTCATGCTGCGTCACTTTATCTTTTTTACTCGCTATTATTTTTTTCTAAATTTTCATGATATTTTAAGTATTTTATAAAATTGTTGAACTTTAAAATTTTCTGTTCATACTTATTTTTGAAAAGAAAATATTTTCCATAAACCAATATACAGTTTAATAAACTTGAATAACTGCTCTGGTCAAGATTCCCAAGAGAAATCGTTGAATACTCCAGATCTATTTCAATAAGTTTTTCATTCAGATACTTTTCAAGTTCTGTCCAAAAAACCCTCGAAATGTGACACTTCCAAAATAAATGTTTGTTTGTTTCGACATGCCTATTGCAAAAATCACATAAACTTGTATTATAAATATTACATTTGTACAGAAATTCATTATTAGGTAAGATTCTCATTATGTATTTGTATTGGAATGCTCTTAATTTTGTATTTATTAAACATTGAAAAGGTAGATTATGTATACTTTTCCAATTTAGATTTGCTATTTCTTGTTCCCATTTAATATGCGATTTAATAGTTAGGTCGCTTTCAAAATACTTTAACTGTTTATCATATAAATATTTATTTGAACTTTTTGCATTTACAATTTGTTCCATTAAGTTATTTTGTGTGTAATTGTTTGGTATATTTTAATTCTTAAGTTTAGACTTCCATGAATTTGATATACTTTGAATAAGAGTATAATATTTTAGAAAATCCGAATATTTTAAGTTGTGTACCGTTTTGATATGCTGAAAAGTATAAAATACTTTTTGTCTATTGTCAAAGATTTGTTCAACAAATTTAATTCCTTTGTCGAACCAAGGTTTATAGAAGAATGTTTTATTATTATTTTTGATGTTTGAATTATTCCATAGTATTTGTTTGTTTATATATTCAACATTTTCTTTAAAACTAATACTTGACCATGATTGTACAATTTCTGATAAAAAGTTTGAGTTTATCTGAGTTGCATTATTTAAGTAATTTTTATTAATATTACATTCAAATATTAATGGTCCTCCTATTTTTGCTAGTTGGCCCATGTATATATGCTTCCAATCACCTGTATTACTCTGATTGATAATTCTTTTCACCCAACCTGCTTTAATTGACTTAATAAACATGTTCAGATCTATCATTTTTAAGCCCCCATTTTCGTAATTTTGTATAATTGTCTTTCTACTTATTTTGTCTGGTTTAGTATCCCATAGAAAGTCAAACATGCTTTTATTTATAATATTAAAATGTTCTGTTGATGGATTTTCTAAAACAGTTAAATCATATATAAGTTTTTGTAATGCGAAGGTTTTAATCACTGCAATTTTACCAATCATAGATAATTTATGTTTTCTCCATTTATCAAGACAGTGGCAAAATTCCTTAACTTTTGGGGGAAGATTTAATTCATGATACATTTGTTTATCATTTGTAAAGACAACCCCAAGAGAAGCTGCACTCTCAGATGTCCATATAATTTTTTTATCTGTACTCGGAGTGTCATTTGAAGTTTTTATGGAACCTGATCGTAAAATAATAGATTTTTTCGAATTAAGCTTAAGTCCGGATATTTTACTAAAATTATCGATTTTCTTTATAAAGGTTGAAAAAGTTTTTTTTTATCCATCCATCAGAAATGTTGCATCATCTGCAAATGCTGTTTTTTTTTATTTCTCTATTGTAAATAGTAATACCTTTAATGTTTTTATCCCTTTGTACCGATTTGTATAGCAATTCGATAGTAAATATAAACAAATAAGGCGATAATGGGCATCCTTGTCTAACACCTCTTTCTAATTTGAAAAAATCTGACATGTATCCGTTATTAACTACACAACTTTTAGCATCGTTATAAAATAGTTTGATCCATTTAATAAAAGAATGACCGAAGTTAAAATATTAAAGAGTTTTTGAAATAAAACCGTGATCAATGCTATCAAAGGCTTGTTCGAAATCAGCAACAAAGATTAAGCCAGGTTTATTTTCGTTATTTATATTTTCGATTACTTCAAAAACAGTGCGAATATTTTCACCTATGTACTGTCCTTTTAAAAAACCAGTTTGACTATCATTGATAAGTGTAGATAATACTTTCTTAATTCTATTTGCAATTGCTTTGGTTGTAATTTTATAATCAATATTCAATAAACTTATTGGTCTCCAGTTATTTAAAGACGTTAGTTCTTTATCTTTCTTGGGAAGAAGAGATATTATACCTTGTTTTTGCATTTCTGTTAAATTTCCATTTACAAAAGAATAGTTTATAGGGTTAATATAGAATTTGTTGATCGTGTTCCAAAATATCTTATAGAATTCTATTGTAAGTCCATCAGATCCTGGAGATATTCCATTATTCATTTGTTTTAAAGCGAGTGCACATTCCTCTTCATTTAAAATACCTTCACATGATTGTTTTTGCTCTTCATTTAATATAGTTTCTCTAATGTTTGAGAAAAAAACTTCATTATCATTTATCATTGATTCTACTTAACTGTATAACTTTTCATAGTATCCTTTTATTTCCTTTAAAATGTCTTCAGATTGTGTTATTTCTCTATCATTTTTAATAAGTCTATTAATAGTTTTACTCTCGGATCTTTTTTCTCGAAATTACTAAAGTATTTTGTATTTCTTTCGGCTCCTTCAACCCATTCTGCTTTTGCTCTTAATATAATTCCATTCGTTTGTGTTTCAATAATTTGATTTAACTCAGATTTTTTTTTCACTAATAATATCTATGATTGTTTTATCATTTGGATGTTCAGTTAATTCTTTTTCTAAATTATCGATTTCATTTTTCAATTTTATTTCATTTTTTAATGTATTCTTTTTTTTATTTGACGTGTATTTAATAGACTCATTCCTAAAAGTACCTTTAATTAGTTGCCTTGATGTATTTGGATTAGATTCTTTATTTATTTCTACTACTTCTTTTAAAGCTTGTTTGACTTTGTCCTGATAATCGTTATCTAATATAACACTATTGTTGAGTTTAAAATATCCTGGCCCACGTGGTTGTTTGTCAATAATAAGATTAAAATATACGAGAGAGTGGTCTGAACGAAAACTTGTTGTAATTTTACAAACTGTTATTGCATTTACTAAGTTATTTGACACTAAACAATAATCAAGTCTACAAAATATTGTTGGTTTGTTTTTTGAATGCCAGGTACAGTGTTTAGTGCTTGGATTTAATATTCTCCATATGTCATTTATATCATTTTTTTGTATTATATTGTTTATTTTATCCCTGTTTTTTTTTTATCTAACTCAACATTTATTACTGTATTAAAGTCCCCTCCTACTATCATGGTTTCACTATCATTTAAATTTATGAAATTTTCAATTTTTGTAAGAAAGTTTAAATTATATGTTGTATTATTTGGTGCATAGATATTTAAAAATATATATTCTTTTTCATTAATTATTATTTTTAATGATTGCATTGTGCCTTCGATTAAATCATTATATTCTTGGACTAAATACATAAAATTAGGATTAACAAAGATGCCCACACCAATACTATTACTACTATTTCCGCTTAAAAATATATCCCCACCCCATTCTTTTCTCCAAATATCATAAGTTTGTTCCTGACAATGTAGTTCCTGTAGTAAGCAAATTGAGTATTTATTTAATTTAATCCAGTAAAATAATTGTTATCTTTTTGATGAATCACTTAAACCTTTTACATTAAAAGTACATACTTTAATACTCATTTAACGTTGAAGTAAAAACAAAGTTTGCAGATTGCTTTATAAATATCCAAAGATTGACAGTGAAAGTGAGATTATGTATTTGAAAGTAGAGGAAAGAGGGACAAGTAGTACGAGTTTGCATGCCAAAAAACAATAAAAGAAAAGAAGCTTAATTATAATTTAGCTATAACCAAAATCTATACAAAGGTACGTCGCCACTGTTAACACATGTTTTACACCATATTTATAAAGTGTTTAAATACCATATTATAATACACGTTAACACCCTTTTCAAACAATTATTTGCTGTCCATATAAAATACGATAGTTATTGTTTAAATAAATAATATTCAAATTATGTTTAAATTAGATACTTATAAAATTATAGAATGTGACATATCTAACTCGGGAACACACATACAGACATTTCTATCATGATATATCAAATAAGAAAAAAATAATTTGAATACAGATATCAGTAGCTACTCACTGTTAACGTCCTGATATAAAATAAATCGTAGACATCAATAATCAATCACCTTATACATTTTTATATCTGATAAATACTAAACACTTATAGATGTTTCCGCCTTACCATTTGATATAGTGTAATGACATGTTATCCAAATCCTTTATTTTTAACAACATAAATCGTATATATAAATTAAAAGCATTAACCTCTTAAAATTTTTATACACTATCCATCCTCACCCTTTTTCACCATTCACATTTTATATTTTCTGTTGCCTCCGTCGTAAATTAAATAATCATCCATATTTTACTTCTCAATAACAATCCAGTCAATCTGTCCCAATATCTACCATTAAGCATTTATATTTTAAATTTTGGTGTAACAACGACCATATTTAATGGTTCTTTTTTACTCGTCACTGTAATCTAAAGTATAAGTTATTACATATTACATTTTTATGTTTTGATATAACATACACCTTAAAATATCAACTATCGTTCACCTTTCCCATTGTTGTACATCATAGGTTGTAAACATAAATAATCGTTGAGCCTTTTCATCTCCATACAGCCTAGTCGAAATAATAATCAATAAACATAGGTTGTAAAAGTTTCGAATATACATTTACATTTTGATTTAACATACGGTGTAAACATCAATATACAGTTTTCTGATATAACCTTAATCATAAATATCAATAACCAGTCACCTTTTACACATATATATCGTCCCATTGTTGATATAAATATACTAATACATTATACCAAGTAAATATTTGAATAAAATTGCTGGTGTAATGGGTATATAAGAATAAAAGACAGAAAATAGATTTACTATTATGTTTTTACTGAAAATAAATATATAAAATCAATTTGATGTCCTATCATTTTCATTCTGAAACACTAGCACTTCATTCTAGCACTTAGTGCTATATTAGATATCGCCACAACTCAGACTTATGACCTCTGCAATGCAAGGCAAATCTTATTTGTTTTATAATTTAAAGACTAATCTAATTAATAAGGAAGAAATTTACTGAGAGAAAAGTTAGGAATGTACAGAATCTTATAGGTTGTATAATGCAAAATTTCTCTCACATTTTACTTATCATTTTAAACTAACTCACTTAACTACTGCAGCTATTTTCTTTGTTTTTCATTTTTAAACGTTAAACTTCTTCATAAACGAGCTCTAACTAGTACAAATGTATTTCTTGATTCAGAAATGACATTGGTATGCTAGCTTCAGATGGTGATGCTTGTGTACATATTAACGTTGAGAATATATGTACCGTTATTAGTTATTCAGCAGCCCCACTCAATTTAAAAGGCAATGTTTCCTTTGAAATTACCCATCAAGGATACAAGTGGCAGTATTACACTTAAAAAGGGTATTGACCCTGATGCAGAATCTAATTTCTTGATTTGAGCCTATTTAAGATGGGAAATATATATACAGTAGTCCAACATACTGCAATTCTCTAAGTAGCCTTTTGACTATTTTTTATTTTGTGCCTCCCAAGACCACCGGATATGCAAATAATGAAAAAGCCACATCCATCTGCATCTTATTTAATGAGGCCAATACCTATTGTTGCAATTTTTTTTATCAGAAGAGGCTATCAAACATGCTGAAACATTAAGTGGTGTTTCAGACGTATATAAATTAAGCTTTGTATCTGATTACCCAGTATGAACATTCAAGAACAAGTTGACATTTAAATGCATGAATGCATTGATGATTTATATGGCAGTGTTACATTTTTATAGCAATGATAGAAATGTGTTTGATGCAACTTTTGACTGTTGGTTTTAGTGTTTCTAGATATATACCAATTGTGAAAGCAAAAGTTTTCATTGAAGTATTTTAATCTGCTACAGTTAGTGTTTTTATACATCAATTTTAATCTATCGTTCCACCAACCCAAGAAAGATCAAGGTGGTCTATGAAATACATTTGAAAAATGTCTCAGCAGGAAAAAAAGATTGGGGCCAGATTTAACCATTTATGAAGCGGGCTCTATTGCTAGTCAATAGCAATTAAAACAGAATGTTGAATTGCCTTGTGTGTCTCTCATTTTTATCAAAACAATAATCAGAAGAAGACAAGAAAATTTATATTTACAGTACCCCCAAAAACAATAGTAAGTTTAACATTGTCATGCTGTGGTTTTGCCTGCAGAGGTTCAATTTTCTTTCTATCCCCACCATGCTTCTACAGAGTGTTAGTAAAAATAGTTGTGCATACTTATACAACCTCACAGTGGGCAGCAGTTTTGAGATTGAATGATCAAATATTTAGCATCATTTTTATGCCATCAAGGGTTTACAGTTCAATCGATCAGTTGACCTATTCTTACCTGCGATCATGGAAGTCTATTTAGAATTCGGAATACAACCATCTTCGCAAGCAATGATGTGAAGTACCAGTTCAGGAAACCCTTACAATATTCAGGAAATATGCATGTTTAAAATTAACGCTGAAATGATAATGTTAACTGGGGATCAACACAAGTATTAAACTGTTTATTGTCTGCTCCCAATCAGTTCAACTATCAGTCTGATTATGATGGTGAAGTATTCACTTTTCTATAAATGAGTCAACCACATGTAGTCCATCCATTATTGAACTAGAACAGTTGAGGGATCTTTTTGTCCAAATCACACCAGCAATGTTATTGATGTGGATCTGTTGTCTCCATGCCAGAAATTGTTATTCCAAGGGTACATAATTTAATCCATTCTACATATTGTTACCGTATTACATGTGAAAGTATGTTTATAATAAAATACTTTTGCATTGCTAATTTTAAGGTTTTAAACAAGCGTTATTTTATAAATTTAGTTATTGAAATGATAAGTTATGGTCTGTTTAACCGTAATACAGTTAAGCGCATTATTATAACGATGTATTTCAGTGAAGCTTCATAAAAATCACAACCAAATTGGATGGCAATGAATTGATGAGATTAACCATTCCTGAAAGTTGTAACCAAATAGTACATTATCAATGCAAAATGAAATAACCAGTATGCTGAAGCACTATCATGGTCTTTAAATTTATATGATAGCTTAAAGTTAACAAAACTTTTTGCTTTTTTGACCAGCCAGAATAGTTGCAGACTTGCGCCAGCAGTTCATCACTATAGATTTAGAACGACATCCGTTTCCTATTTTGTCAGAAAAACTAACATTCAGGGTTATTTTCTTATGCTGTAGCTCATTTCTGTTATTTTCTCTGTATTATGATTAAAAAGATGAATAAGTTTTATTTTAATCAAACTTATCAGAATTTTTTCCTGGTGTTGAATAACGTTCAAACATTGTCATGGTCTTTATCATACCTAATACTGTCGTTAAAAGTGCTAAAAATGTAGAATATATAAGGAATATTTATTACTAAATAACCTGTATTTAATTGGGATATCCGTTTGTTACAGAAAGTGACTGGAAGATAATATAATGGTCATTAGATTATAGAATGTATTACTTTCCAATTGTTTTGTTATAAAATACAACAACAAAAAAATGTATTCAAGCTAAATAATTTTAAAATGGAGTAAATCAAAGAAATATATATATATATATAATAAACACATGAAAAAGATGTTTAAAAATACATTTGACATTTGCAGGAATTGAAAACAAAAGTCCAGATACAACCCATTCGGGTTGTAACTGGGTCTTCATCAAATATCTTCTTTTTTAAGCTGAATGACTATTTCCTGTCAGTCTCTATTGAAATCGTCCACAAAATTGAAAATGATAGTCTTAAGACAGAAATAAGAACAAATAATAAAAGAATGAAGAAGTTTTTTGTCTTTCCTGAACAATTTAGGAATATTGAGTTACAGCCGTTTCGCACCAAGCCCTCGATATGTTCACCGTGTTGATAACCGTGTGCTATTTTGAGAAATAATTAAATATACTTTTATCAAAGTTGACGTATGTCTCTTAAAAGTTATATAACTACCAAGCTATCTATGCGCAATAAAACCTTCAGTTAAACAGCATTTGATATTGCTTTGTTGCTTTCATCCTTGGTAGAAAAAAAGATAAACATAGTTATTCTCAGTCAAGACAAAAAGCTTGACTACAACCCCGCTGTATTGATTGCTATATTGATATTCTAATATTTCTATTCTGTTAAGTCGTTTCTTTTCTATCTCATCTATAGGTCAAAATAAATGAATGTACAAATAATAGAGGATTCGACCTTGATCATCCTGAAATGAATGAAGAATTAGATATAAAGCCATGGATAAGAAGACTCCCTACTATCGGGGTCACTATTCATACACTTTGTTGGTTTGTACTGATTGCATTATACACTTCACCCATTTGTTTGCTCAATCTAAATAAACTGTAGTGAAACAATTTATTCGCGACCAACAATCTTAATTATAATGCTGACACGAATTCAGACAATAAAAATGACAAATTGTGTTCTTGTTTGTAATGTTTTATAGTTGCCGAAAATGACACGTTGTACACGAACGTAAATGCATTATATTGTACTTTCTTAAAACATTTCACAATGTTTTCTGTGTTTTTTGTCTTATATACATTTGTTTGTGTGTTTAAATGCATCACATAAAAGTTATCTAATATAAACAATAAGAATCACGAATATCGAAGTATCTTGTTTATTTCCCTATTAAAATTAATAGATAAAATTGATCAAAGATGTTCCCGCACTGTGTGCTTTATATGTCTGCAATAACAATCTGAATATATCCTATTGCTGTATCAAAACCGCAACATTCATACCTGTATCAAAAACCGCAACATTCATACCTGTATCAAAAATCGCAAAATTCATACCTGTATAAAAACCGCAACAGTCATACCGTTTAATATTTTGTAACCGGTCTTCTTTCTAAAAAAGACAAACCTCAAAACGTTGACCTTCATATATACGTGTAACTACATCTACAAGAAGGTCGTTCATATTATGTCACCGCCTACCATGGTGTGTAAATATGTAAATGATAAAGTATTTAAAATACTTGTACTATGAAAGTCTGAAATTCTTATTTCTGTTAAGACCGTAGTCTATCACAGACTCTCTATCTCCCAAGTCAGGTATGTGCAATCCCAATGAAAACGCAGATTATTTTATGTCTGTCCCTCAGTTCGTAGCTTATCAACGCTACCCTTATTGTGACTTCATTCAAGTTTCCCTGAAGCAACTGATCAGTCGACGGACTCAAATCCAATTACTAAGTGACAGACTCACGCGGGACAGCTTGGTCCGTTCTACAGTTTATGTAGACATTCTCGTTTTTGAATGTGGTGACGGTTGGGGTGGGTGTCACCGAGAATATGCGAACCGTTAACCAGGTTATGGATCATCAAAGGCGATCTAGCTAAATACTCAATACATTGACAATCTGTGGTCATTTCTTGTTTATATACATATTATGCATATAATTAGTATTCAATATTATTGTGTCTTTGATGTTGATGTGGCTGTGTTCTGATCACTATATGTCCTGAAAACTATTTTGCAATATATTGCTTTTTGATACAAAATACACTGACAATCGGATTCAAACCCTTGAAACTGAAAATGAATCAATACGGTAACCTTAAATCCACAGTTTAGATTTTAACGATTACCAATCATCGAACTTCAACAGAGACAACTGAAATCCATAACCGACATGGTGGCACTGGTGCATTTTCGAGGAATCATGTTGAGACAATAATTGTAATCATGTGGGGTGTTTATATCACCAAGGAGACAGTATAGTGGGATTTATTGTGATAAGAATCTTTCTTCAAAATGCCAACTACTCATTAAATGCAAGTTCAGTGATGGCGTATCTGCAATAAGAACGTTTAACAGCATACTACAGCATTAATGGCACAGTGAAATACACTGATATGAACCAAAAGCTATTTAAACTGTATCCGTACTTGAATGTCCTCTTAAAATTAGTGTCAACAATAGTAACGGAAAACGTGTATATATTACTGGTGAGATGCCTCTGCCTTTAAAGTTTATTAGATTCGACACGAATATCCAGCTAGTACTAGGCAAAGCCTTGCATTGTTATATTTATATAGCCTCACCAAATGTATTTTGTATGAAAATGCACTAAGTTAAACCTAGTATTATATATTTATAATACATTCCCAGAATTCACTATGTATTATACATTATTCGTGTATATTTATAAACACATATAAACACAACTTCTTTAATAAAACACTCGGACATGGTTATATCTTTCATTGATATCCATACAAATATTGGACATTTTCGGTCAGTAAGACAAGCTCGATAAATAACTTCTTTATAAACAATTTGTCTTGTTCCCGCCACCCAAAGTGTTTTTTATACGCGTGCAAATAAGATATGTTGGTAATATATGTGAAAGTAAACACGACTAAGATAATTTCCGGTTACTACAGCTTACAATTAATGTACCCGAGTATAGCACAGGAGCAAAATAGCCAAGGAATGAAACATGTTGACTATCTCTAACATGTAATTTAATGTTACCTGTTTATTCAAGTGTATTAGACATATCCGACAGAATGGTTTAAAATGCTCAGCAAATACAAACTGAATGGGTCCTTGGACTAGTACCTTACAATAGATATCATCAGTACAGAATGTATAAGTGCCATCGTCGTTTGTTGTAACAATTTGACAGATATAACAAATTCATCTATATGATCTAACATGTGGCTATAACCCACGTTATCTGATCGATAAAGTTAATTACTCATTTACACGTTTATCTAACAAGTATTAATAACGGTTGATTATCTAGGAGGCAAAGAAAGAACGTAGCCAAGAAACCAAATTAAACAAAACTCATTATTTCTAGACTCGTGTGTAATTAAGTGTGTACATAAAAATGCCAACAGTAACGTTTGGAATGACGAGGAACTCTGCAGGAACTTTGTGGTTAATGTAATGCAATGAAAGACGAAGCACGGAACACTGCGATGTGAAATGCATGCATGCATGGTAAATGGTGTAAGGAAATATACATGGTAAATGGTGTAAATATGCATGGTAATTGGTGTAAGGAAATATGCACTGTAATTGGTGTAAGGAAATATGCACGGTAATTGATGTAAGGAAATAATTTAAAGAGGTTTATCACTTTATAAAATCATTTCTCTTTATGTTTTAAATGGTGGTAAAAATGTATGTTTCAACTTCTTATTAAACAAGTTCCAAGCTGAAACATCCAGATGTGTGTATGTTAGTTTCTTGTAAACAAAAAATCCTTAAAAATAAAACGCTCCGTAAAGTTATCTAAATATTTTCAAGATTTTTAAAGACTTTCGATGACTACCCTATTATAATTACACTTAACAGCAACTTAACACTTAACAGCAACTTAGCACTAAACAGCAACTCTCTTTCACGTTTGAACGGACTCCTGTAAAGCTAACATATTCAATTACATAATAATTATGCACATGTTATCTTATTGAAACTATTGTTACACCAACGTATGATCAATTTTCTTGAAATATTTTATTATACCGTTAAAGGCTGATGGCATTAATAAATATTAGCCTAAATAGTGTACATTTGCAAAAACGGAAGCATTTATTAGGATTATGTCTATTCTCCAATATAGATACAAATCTAAGAGTCTGAAAAAAATACATAAAATGTTAATGGGATTTTATAGTGTAAGATTAACTTAACCAAAATTGCTGTGTCCGTTTGATGAAACTCTATGAAGAATCACTCATACGGACCAGCCAAATGATTATTATTGACAACTTTACAATATTATCATGAGAAAATCTACGTTCATAAGGTCCTTCAGATGATTGGTATTTTCTCCATTTTCTCACTGACACGGATTTTCTGTAACCAGGTCAACTCACGTGTTTTTTTACTGAGTTACATACTATGTTTGCATTGTAATGCATGTCAAAGGTAGTAATACATACAGAGTTAATGTATAACTCGTACTAAGAATTCGATAAAGGGTACGGAACTGGCATTATAGGGCATGTGACATCAAGCAAGTTCAGAGGCGGTAGTTGTTGCTAAACGTATGCACTGTGACGTTACATGTCACTGAACCTCATAAATATCCGCATTAAAGTATCTATTTGATTCGTTACAGTTTGTAATAAAAGCGACTTTCATGATTTAACAATTATTGTTACTTTTTTATAACATGTGTTATATGCTATTTTTCCGTCTATAAAAAAATAACATCACGTCATTTCGGTACGTTAGTTTATATCCCGAAAAAGGTTCAAACAGTTGGAACTTTGATGGATTAAATTGACTAATTTTTCAAACACGAGACTCAGAGAAATACTCCCAAACATCTAATTGTATGTACTTAACAGGAATGCAATATTGTAAAACAACTTCAATATGAAACTATTGAATAAATAAACGTAACCTTTTTAAGATCAAATCGCCATTTAGACGTGACACAATTTTGAACATTTTTTTTGTTCTACTTTTATATTATGCACACAGTGTCAGTATGACAGCTCTATGTGCAATATAAATTGACACAATTTTGTTCGAATGCTGAAGTGACGGTCGTGGAAAAGCTCGATTTAGAAAGTGATGACACTTAAACACCATTGCACGTGACATCTTTGCCGCATCGTCTTCTTATACGAATGCTATAATGGAATATATTCACAACTAATTTCGTGTTTTTGAAGCATTTACATATATAGCGGAGATTTTTCTCAATAATTTGGAACACATTTTTGTTATACCTCAAATTTTCAGTGATATCGCATCGATTTCTTCATCATGCTGGCACAATGAGATGGTTGTTTACTGAATGTAATAATGCACGTCATCCCTCCATCGGCACAGGGAGAAAAAGGGGGATGGGGATAGAAAGAAAATGAGTAAGGGAGAAAGGTTGAAATAGGGTTTGGAGCAGATAAAGAGTGATACATGTAAAAGAGGAGATAATAAAAGAGAGATTGAGAAAAAAAAATGTAGAGTGAGTAAGAGAGAAAAAAATGTAGAGAGATAACAGAAAAATGAAAGAAATCAGGTTGTGTTATGATTGGGATTTTGTTCATTTTAGTGGCAGAATTTTGTAAATGAAATGTACACGAGTTTTGACAAAACGTAAGTAAATGCGTAATTTCCCGTTTAAACGCCCTTGTTTGTATTTCAAATTCACAAACAAATGGCGATATTGCCCTTTATTAAAACGGTTTTAATTTAAACCATTAATTGTCTTCCAACAAGAAATAGATACATCTGGTTATCAAAACAAAATTACTCAAATGAGAGAAGCGGTCATAAAGTCACAACCCCTCAGTTTTATGACCATAATCAACACGCGTTATCAAGGAATTATATATCATATATTGGTCCTTGTTGTTACATGTCTGTACGGTATGGAAAACCTGACCATAAGCTGGTAATACTTATTTGACTATAGTGCAATTACTTGTATCAAATTCAAGGCAGTTTTATAGGGTATAAACTTGAACGATAAAATGTATTTGGTAAATATTACGCTTGCACAGTTATACATTATTTTAAAAAGAATACGCAGTTTTGTGATTTAACGACTTAGTATTTAATTGAGTTACAGTAGAACTTAAATGGCATTGTTCAACATAATGCCATACATGTACGTGTAAATACATTGAAATAGGCATTCGGCCGGGACCAGATAAATGGTTCGAGCAATACGTGGTGTTCCAGACATCCGTGTTCGAGCCGACGAAGTTCTGCTGTATTGTAAACAGTAACTGATGAATGCCCGACGCGGCCAAATTTCATTTGGTAACTTGTATCCAAACTGTATATTCTCAAAATTTATGCTTACTTTATGAAGTCTTGCTTATTTAGAAAATAAAACACGTATATCTGGTTTTGCTCTTCTGATCGGTTAAGGTTACAATAAAACCTTTTTAATTTGAGTAGTCTAATATCTGTGTAGTGGAAGACACTTATTCACCGATATACTACCATTTTTTAACTCTAACTTTTAAGTTTTCAACCAATAATATATTTGAATTCTGAGCTAAAATAGTTAATGACTGTTATTTAAACGTGTCAACAATTATCAGCTTTACTTTTTTACCATAATTATTAAATTCAGACATTGTTTCGAAAAGTTGCTAAGTGCCACCCTAAATTTCAGCTGTATATATTATTGTTAGCCTCCTTCGATCTCTGCATTGACTTTGGAACGAGGCTTCTGACTGGCTAATCCCAAATACCCTTGTATAGATAGTGTGACGATAGCCGTGGACGGATATATCTTATTTGACAGTGCACCACTAAATACCGGTGGATCGATAAATAAATAACGGTGCACCGTTAATTAAACATCGGTCCACAGTTAAAATATAGCGGTGCATCGTTAAAATGTAGCCGTGGAACAATGAAATTTAGCGATACACCGATATTGTATAGCGTTGCACCGGTATATAACGGTGCATCGATATTTTATAACGGTTGACCGCCAGTTTTTACAGTGCACCGATATATTAAGACGTTGCAACGGTATATTTTTCCGGTTCACCGTTAAAACAAATATATCGGAGCACCGATAAAATAACGGTGCACCGGTACCGGTGCTTTTGACCCTGTTCGTACACCATAGGCATTAAACGTAATTATTTGGAACATATATATTATGTGATATGCTTTGTGATATTTCCGTACAGTAATATCCGTCTTATGTTGGATATGTAAATATCACATTTATGCGGACTTATATGACACATATATTTAAGCAATGATAAAGTTTTATAGTCATAACAGTTAAACAACATGGGACTGTGAGCATAAAACAGATGCAGCAATTAAAAAAGTGACAAAAGCTACACATCTAATTAATAATACTTTCGTACAAAATCATGTTTTAGAATCAAGGGATAAAATGTTACAAAACTAACGAGTGTCGACAATCATGGAAGCACGACATTTCCCCTCTTATGATATTTAGTTAAGAATTTGGTAACCGGGTTTAACGGGATATGTTTAATATTCATAACATTATATATTAATACTTATATTATTATGTGAATCAGGCCTCAGAAACGGATAAGAAATTTTGCTATATAGTTGTACGTTTATATATCTGCATGAGCATTTCCGTTTTATGCTGGGATATATGTAAGGATCATCTTGTATGTTTTGTCTGAGGCGATATTTCAGTATATAACGCATATTTAACGCATTGGCTATTACCATCCATTGTATGACATGAGTTCAATTTTATGATTATTATATTTTTTTTTGAATCATGTTATGTATACTGCTCTCCGATACTGGAGTAAATAAATAATAGCTATGAAAATCATAGCGTGTTTTATAATTCGAGCTAAGGTCAGCGAATATTGTATAATCAGGCCTTATCACAAGCCTCTTCGCGCATACGCAATTAGCTCTGTTGGAAGCATAACCAATTAGCTCGTCGATGTTTGGTCAGTTACCGGGTCAGTGCAGATCCTTTGTCTTAGTAATTACCTTAGATACTCTCGGACCGCACAGGTCTTATCGCAAGCCACCACACACATACGCAATAAGCTCTTTTGGAAGTATAACAAATTAGCTCGTCGATGTTTGTCATATACCGGGTCAGTTGAGATTATTTGTCTTAGTTATTACTCTAGATACTCTCGGACCGCACAGGTCTTATCGCAAACATCCACACACATACGCAGTTAGCTCCGTTGGAAGCATAGCCAATTAGCTCGTCGATGTTTGGTCAGTTACCTGTTCAGTGGAGATCCTTTGTCTCAGTTATTACTCTAGACAATGTCTGATCGCACATAGTTATATTGTTACCCACCACCATCCCCTGCTCCGCACATATAAGGTATATGGTCCATAATTTTGTTTTAGATATTTATCATATATTTGGAGTGGCGTATTCTATCGAACCCTTCACATTTATTTTCTTTTTTCTGTATTATTTGTTAATGTTATTGATAATATGGCACATGTGTGCTTTGCTTCTGAAAATGTAATAAGGGTAAATTACAAATTTTATGGCACAAATGTGTCGTTCTTAAAATGCATAATGATAATCATGTTTTATGACACATATCTGCTTTACATATATTGCATAATAATAACTTGTAGTAATGTAACCCATTCAATGCATCCTTAGTTCAGTTGGCAAGATTTATAAAGAATTATATATAGATAAGCATTTTTACTACTTAGAAAAATATCTTTTCTGTCCTATGTACCTGTGCTGTAAGTTTGGATGATATTTTTCATATACTTTTTTGAATGGAGTTTAACGAAGTTTTTAACACATTTCAGGTTATGCTTGGCATATGCAGTTTTCGTGGTGGAGGAAGACCTCAAACTTTATCTGAATAGAACCACCGTCCTTCGGCAAGTAGCTGGAACACTTTTGTGGAGAGCGGGACTCAAACCTATGGCATTATCGGTGAGAGGTAAGAAATCTTGATCAGAGCATCGAAAGAGAACAGTTCCTGTGCTAGCTTTACTCTGTTTGTTAATAAGATATTAAACTATACATGTACCGTGTAATGTAAAATTTATAAAATAAGATGTCAATATATTTAAGGGTTATGCGCTACGAACAACTTTAATTTGAAAAAGTGTTTTAAATCATACATTCTAAATAAACTGTGTAAATAGTAATACACTCCAATGGTTCATTGGGCATGCTGTATGGTCAATTGGCAGGTTTGTGACACCCCTTTTAAAAACAAAAACAATATATGTCCAGCTGAAGCTACGGAATCCATGAACAGGGCAACCATACAGCACACAAACACAATTAACATAGATAAAAACTGAACAAAATAATGATTACAATACAGCGTACAAAAGACGTGAAAACAAGTTCAATCGAATTTTAAAAATCAATATCAAGTCGTCATTTTGGAAGTTTGAGTGCTGTAGTAGTTGTTATGGGAGTACCCGATGTTTGCAAATCAAGGCTTTAAAAATTGGTCGGTATTTACCGAATAAAATATACAAGTACAATAGATAAATTAAGGTTAGCTAGTTATCATGCAATGATCATGTGCATAGGGTAAAAATACAAACAGAAATGAATGATTTATAACTTATTGACTAGACTACCTTTAAAGGTAGAAAATAACAGATTTCCTTCAAATTAATTCACTTTTCTTGTGAACCCTCTCAGAACATGATTGTTAAGTTAGTGAATGTGAGTATTGTCTAAATAAAACTGATTGATGAGTTCAATGTCGTCTTTAAAGTAGCATCCGTGCACAAAAGCTGTGTTTTGTATGTTTAAAACTTCGTGACAAACCATCGTTTGTCTATTGTGTATGTCGCTGTAAAGTGAACAAGGGAATCAAAAAAGTGTTCAGTAAGATGTCAGTTAGGAAGGAATTATACAAACCCTTTGAAGCAACGGTAATAGGGAAGAATACAAAGGATTAAATGAACATTAATACTGAGATAAATGAATAGCGCATCGCATAAAACACGTGACTTTGTTCTGCTGATTGGAAAATACAAAACAATAGTTTGCATGAATATATTTGTCTTCACAATTTATCAATGAGCCCAGTTGATGTATTATTTTATATGATTCATTGAAAATGTTAAAAAACAATATACGTACATTAGCAAATTAACGATAATATATGACATGGAAATGTTTATTAGGTGCAAATGCTGTTGTGAGCCACACTCCAAGACATATCTCTGTTAGCTTATATGTGTAGAATACAAAATATTGAACTTAGCAGACTAGCCATCGTCAGTGCATGAGAACCCGTGCAAGGATTTATGGGTAGTCTTATAAATCATATCAGTAACGATTGCTTTTTATTCTAGTGTACCTTCTTGGTATGCATGCTATTCTTTAACTGGTATAGTTGCGGTTTAATAGCAAATTATCAAACAGCATGTTTCCACTACTTGCAAGTTATATGTTAAAATCACATTTGTTAACATTAGATAAGTATTTATTTATAATGCCACTCTGTTGTTAGAACAAACAAACGTACAAGTTAATATTAGAAGGCACTTGTGTATGCATCGCAAATTGACAAGGGACGTAACCGTTCTTGGAAGTATATTTACATGTACGATTGAATAATGACAACTTGACAAAGTGTGCTACTAACGACTCCGGAAGGACGCGGATGTACTACCGTAGACTAAATGCATGACGATTCTTCAAAGACGAAACATCTTTATGGTGCTTGTACAACTAGGTTTTGACATGGACCGGAGTAAGCTACCGTTGCTTCGAATCATACAGAATGGCTTAAAGTCATGCATAATATTACATGTATAGTTGCAAGGTACCAAACCCTTACTGACATTTATTTGCCACGAATTTGTCCAGGCAGTCAAACACAAAACCAAGACAAACCAACCATCCGCCAAAACATACATTTGCATTCTCACATAAACGAAAATCACGTTTGTTACACTAGACGGGTGGATACCAAAGAATCCTATTGCAGCCCCGATCCATTCTTGAAATTAAGCATTACTATTATCCTTAAGGCAACTTAAGGGCATAATGAAATAATCTGAATAGGCTTAACAGAGCGTTGCATACAAGTATATCAATCTGGAGCAATTCAACAGCTGTGATTCTTAACACAGATTCATTGTAAGTATTTCAAATTTAGCAAATTTACCTTCTAACTGATGACAATATGATATAGGAAATGTATGATGTATAAGATTCATTATTACAATGGTTTAACACACACGCACAGCACACGGAACCATAGTTTTTTGTATTATTTAATAAATATATCAGTATATCTCGTATTCATATATTTATTATTGTGAGAAAATACATTGAATTTAGAGATAATTTCCGATTTATTAGTATTTTAGTGCAATGCTACATTCTTTATTAGTGTAAGACAGGTTTTAATTTAAAAAGTGTATAATGTATAAATGTATTAGTATGAAAGGTATGACTTTCTGAGGCTCTCCCATTTCTTTTAGATCTGGGCGAACACAGCCAATTATGTTTAGAGATCTTAGGAACATTGACCATTGTTTTCAGGGATCCAGGGATCTAGGGACCAAAGTCCTAATTTTAGAGATCTGTGGGAAATGCTTTCTGGAAGCAATGGCAAACACTCTTGAAAATCTGGGGAAAATGGCCATTACTTTAAGATATCCAGGGAACAGGGACCCCCTCCCCCTGTGACGACCTTATTTCTACGTCTCTGTTGGGTGTAGTAAAAATGTCAGTAATATTGCGTGTTTAACTCCATATTGAGCTTATACTGCCACATTCTGGTAGGAGGATAGTCAGGTGGTGCAATATTTGACTGGGATCCTGTAAACACGAGAACTTTAAGAACAAAAAATGAACACATAAGGGTACATTATATCAAGTATCTAAGGCTGACGTCTTTGATCGAACAGTTCCAATAGTATGATACTAATTCAACTCTTACAAAAACATCATGTTTGCGTCCTCGTATGTTTTTTTCATATGTTTTCTTAGTGTTTATTTGACAGGAATCTCGTCATTTACAGTCCACAAATGTTTTTTTCTTAAAATTATAAATCTTTGTTGAAAATATTGAAAAACTGGATCTCTATATATTATATTAGTAATATATTTCTGAAGCGGACTTTGTAAGTATTAAAAAACATCATGCTGTAGAACTGACATTTATTTTCAAGTTTGCCCAGTTTACAAGTTTATTCATTTTCTAGTACATTTGCTGTTTTACTGCTACGGTTTTTGAAGAAGATGGTCTACCATTACCAGTCGACAGGACAGAGTCTAATTAGTTTTAAATACCGCAGTCTGTATACTTCAATTAAGGTTGGAGATTTGAACAATGTGTTAGATACTTATGTGGCAGCAAACAGACACATACGGTAAACGATCTGTATTTGGATTCTGATTAGTACTGGTTGTCTAATGGCAGCCAGCTCGAAAGTGTTGTTGAAAACGTAAACCTACATGCTTTGATTGGTTTGCTGAATTCCCTGAAACACATTTGTTTTCATTGTGACTAAATAAAAGGCCATGTTTATTGTCAAAATAAAGTTAGAATGACATATCATGTGTCTCATTCTAAATGGATTATATGCTCCCAATACGGTCAAGGATTTCACACACACACACAAAACCAAACTGTTAAAGACACGATTTTGATGTTATAAACAACCACACACCTCAGCAAGATTGACTTTGTCCAAAATTATTCCCGAAACATGAATGCATTATCATGTGCATCATTCTAAACGGTTTATATGCTCCCATACGGTCAAGGATTTCACACACACACAAAACCAAACTGCAAAATACACGATTTTGCCGTCCTTAATAATCACAAACCTCGACAAGACTTACTTTGTCCAAAATTATTCCCGAAATATGAATGCATTATCATGTGCCTCATTCTAAACGGTTGATATGCTCCCATACGGTCAAGGATTTCACACACACACACACACACAAAACCAAACTGCAAAAGACACGATTTTGCCGTCCTTAATAATCACAAACCTCGACACGACTTACTTTGTCCAAAATTATTCCCGGAACATGCATTACTTATCATGTGACTCATTGTAAATGGTTTATATGCTCCCATACGGTCAAAGAAGATTTCACACACACACACACAAAACCAAACTGCAAAAGACACGATTTTGCCGTCATAAACATTCACAAACCTCTTTAAGATTGACTTTGTTCAAAATTATTCCCGAAACATAAAAACGAAATGATGGCTGTTCATGTGTAAGCATTCATGGAACAATAACAACTGTATTGTATATAATGCATTCATCGAAAATGAATAACGACATTGTATATAATGATTCTTGGAAAATGAATAACGACATTGTATATAATGATTATTGGAAAATGAATAACGACATCGTATATTATGATTCTTGGAAAATAAACAACGACATTGTATGTAGGTCTCATGAAGGAGTTTCATCATGGGTGTTAATATAATCACACTGTTGAACAGATTGTGAAGCTAGCCTCACCTGGTAACAAGTCATACCCTTCTTATAGATAATTTGTAAACATTTGAAAACAGAAATAAGTGTTTGTAAGTGTAGAAAACACTACTATTCCGGCAAAAAAAAAAGTGAAACTAAGTGCACCCGTGAGCTTGGTTTAAGTTCCTAAGATGCAATTTGATGGAGATTTAGAATGATTATTCAATGCGGTCACCTCTGTTTGTAATGTTCTTATTGTGGTTACGATTATTTCCTGGATCTATCTAGTATTTGTCCAGTGTTGTGTTAGCTAGTTCCTAGGAGTTTGACTTGAACGTGGCTTATATTTGTGGTATAGCGTGCTTTATTAGAAGTTATCATGTCATTCAGCTTCAACACGTTGTAATTAAAAAGCATTAGCGGTCTTAGTAAGACAAATTTAAATTGGCTGTCATACCAAACGTAAGTGTATGATGTGTACTCAAATGTCACTCTGTCGTGTATATCCTAGAGGAACCACGTTGAGACAATAACAATAATAAACAACATCAATATCACGCAGGAGAAATACTAGATAGTTTACTAATTATGAAAGACAACAATAATGAGATCCGAATGGAATGTAATTTGCTTTCGGTGCTTTGTTATGTAAAATGTTACTTTAAAATGCCAACGAAACATTAAATGTAATTCCTATCGTTTTATGTTTAGGTTGCAATTAAGAAAAATGCGAATACACCTGCTATGTATCTATTATATTTCAAATAATGTTTAATGCCCTCATCAATAACTGTAGTAGCTGTGATACATTAATTATTTTGAGGAACAACTGTAGCAGCTGTGATATATTAAGTATTTTGAAAAATAACTGTGGCAGCAGTGATACATTAAGTATTTTGAGAAATAACTTTGGCAGCTGTGATACATTAAGTATTTTGAGAAATAACTGTAGCAGCTGTGATACATTAAGTATTTTGAGAAATAACTGTAGCAGCTGTGATACATTAAGTATTTTGATAAATAACTGTAGCAGCTGTGATACATTTAGTATTTTAAGAAATAACTGTAGCAGCTGTGATACATTAGATATTTTAAGTAATAACTGTAGCAGCTGTGATATATTAAGTATTTTGAGAAATAACTGTAGCAGCTGAGATACTTTAAGTATTTTGAGAAATAACTGTAGCAGCTGTGATACAATTTGAGAAATATGAACTTTTGTGTAATCAGCGAATTTGAGTAGAGGGTTTTCCATGGCCGCGTTGTGTAAGGCGCAGTCTCAAGATCACCCTCACCGCTAAGATCGCAGGTTCGAGTCTCGCCCGCTCCAAACATTGTGAGAACGTTTGCCAGTTTCTTGCGGATAGACGATGGTTCTACTCAGATTCATTCTGAGGTCTTCCTCTACCAATAAAACTAATGAGATCCTAATGGAATGCAGATTGGTTTCGGTCCATTGATATGTAAAATGCAACTTTAAAATGCCAACGAAACAATGGGTGTGCATGTAATTCAATCGTTTTATGTTTAAGCTGCAATTAGGAAAAACGCGAATACATCTGCTATTCGTATATCATTATTCTTCTCATCAGATAATGTTTTAACGCATGCATCATCAGCAGCTGTGATTAATTATGTATTTTGTGAAATAAGAACATATACTGAACGGAAGAGCTAGCCCGCAACTTGACATTTTATCTACCTTTATGTTATTGTTTAAAAAAACACAAATGAAATACCCTTGAAACTTGGAGATGAATAAGAAAAAAAGTAGGCTTTGTAAAATCAATACATAGTTGTCTGTTTGTATGTGACAAATTTTAATTACGCTACTCAATGCAATGACGAAGATACTGGAAATTTTGTTTATATATGTGCGAATAGCATTACATGAATAAAAGTAAACAGCATGTTAAGAACTCAATCACTATGACTAAGTCGACGCCATCTTTACGTGTATGTTTTTTTTAAATTCTTTAACCATCCTACTCCTCGACGTTCGTATGCTGTCTGTGTTTAGAGATTCTAATTGCAGTCTGTCTATGTCCATCTCTTCGCACTTTAAGATATTCTTCTGTAATATGCTCAAGTACACTTAGGGGGATGGCTTGTTATACGGTCACTGCTCTGTAAGTTTGTTTACTGATGGTGAAGTATTTATCTTACTGTCGAGTTTGTTTGTGATTTTCATAGTCGTTGTTTGATTTAAATGTCACGTTTCCTGTTGCACATATTAAACGGCTTTTAACGTCATATTTTATGTTTTGAAAACGTCAGCCTTGCAGATAATACAAACCTTTATACTTTCATCTGTTGTGTACTGGCATTCCATTATCACTACGTCCACACCCGCTTCTACACAAAGGATGATTGTAGTAATATACTGATGGAAAACATCAATCATATCATTTATCGCTTAGGCTTTTGCTTTATAAATATTTTCATTTCATCTTGTGAAACATCACAACTTGTTATTGATGTTGTTTTTACTTTTGTCAAAGAGAAAATGTTCAAAGAAATACTATAATGGGATTTAACGTCATTACTAACACATCATTTCCGGTTATAAACGTATGTGGAATATCCGTTTTGATTGGTGCAAGACGACTTTAAGATTAATCTGGGTACAACCACTGTTCTTCCACGAATAACAGCAAACTTTTTAATGTAATATTTCAGTGGAAAAAAATCGAACCAACTACCCCAACGGTGAATGGTAAGGCGTCTTGATGCGATACCTCGAACCTTATTCGGAGGACCCGATATGTTTAGTATATAATAACACACTTTTGAAATTACAATTATAATACATAATGCAATGATATAACGGAATCTCAGAAACTAACCGATACAGACAAACTTCCGACTTGGTTTGTTGTAGTATGTTCATTCATATGCACCGCAGAATAGAATACTCTCCCGTTCGCTAGCAACTGCTTCAGTGTGCACAAGTGGGTTTCAATATATCACTTTTTCACTCATATAACGTGGTTATATTTAAATGCTATGATAAAAAATGAAGAAAAAATAGAAATAAGGACTTAATCAGTACATTAAAGCAAAGATTGCTTTAAAGGTACCAGCAAAATGGATTATTGTTAAACTGTGTTGGTATAGGGCAATTCATAACATGTTAAAATAAGTATATAAATACAGCGGTGTTTTGGTTTTTCTTTTTTTTCAACATTCACTAAAACATAACACTGCTGGTATTTGTGATAAATATTTTACCAAGTGCTATGATATTGCACGCATTTACCAGTATCCAATTATATCGACATATGTCATGGCCAAAACCACTTCATATACCATTAACTATTGTCAAAATGCAGCACTATACTTGACTTAACTAAACTCAGCTGTCAGATTTGTGTCATGTTTGCAATAGTAATATGTCGAATACTGACATAAAACACTTATTCGCGAACTGATTTATATATTCCTTGATATCGAATTGCGTCAAAGAGTAAACAAATATTACCAATACGAATATCAATAGATGGTATTGGTAATCTTCTTAAAAGGTTTTTAATATTTTGTCAGCGGTATACTTCATTTATAATTATTCCATATTTGAATATGATGTAGTAATATATCTTGCATAAATGTACAAAATAACATTTTACTTTTACCAAGAAGTCAAATGTTACACACTACACTGAGAGACTTTAAAAACGCCAAACTCCATTTCGGCATGTCTGGAATGAGTTGGGTAGACACATTAACGCCCGTCGGCCACTTTCGAGTTACGTTTATGAGCTCTCCCACGCCTTGGGTGAGGAGTGGAACAACAATTCTCAACACTGTATTGAAAGTATTGTGCTTTCAACGTTGCGGATATGTGTTGCCTACATTGCTGTAAATGGTAGTTACAATCGTTCGTTACTAATTGAAAAAGTGGGTGATTTAGGTTATCGCTGTTTAAAACGTTAATTCTCAAGGAATTAATATTTCCAAATAAAATTCACACAGTTGTTAGGCTTATATGTATGTTTATTGTTGCCAAATTTAATAAAAATTGATAAATTCAAAACTTTTGCATTTTTAAAGTCACTCAGTGTATTAAATATAGTCATCTACGCAATCGTGGAACAGTGCGACGACGTTCTTGGTGTTGAGGGGTTGCTAAGGGTAGTGTAACATAGAAACGTTGATGATTTTACGAAGTAACCATACTCTGTCTACACACACAGGCGATGCCGATGGAACCAACTAACTTTACAAATCTTTATATTATTGCTGCGGAATCATCTGAGTGAACGAGCGTAGTTTTGTCGATGATGTTTCTTTTCAATGGTGATTTAACCTCAAAGATTAATGTTTACCTAGGCCAATAACAATGATCACACTTTCGTTTTCTTCATGGACACTTCTCAGTCATATATTAACATCTCTATTATTAATGCATTAATTAAAATAATAAAATACCTAACAAAATATTGCAAACTTCATCGGAGAAATGTCTTATACTATTATACGTAAAATCGGTACTCACTTTCTCCGCAATCTCTTATATTGTTTCACGTATTGGATAACACATTTTTCAAACGACGTACATGTAACCTACGCTGGCCAAATACTTGGTCGTTTGTCTTTACATTGACCGTCCCTAATGGATTACCGTTCGTCTTTAAAATATTTGATGCAGCGTTTGCTTCCTTGGATTCCGATGACGCCAAAAATATGTCAGTTCCTTTGACGCAGTGTGGAAACTGCACTGCATATGACAACGGCACGGACTGACGTTCGAACAAAAAATCAACGGTTATAAAAGACGTTTAACTATCAGCAGGCGAACTTTAGTGATTTTTATTCTCATTAAATGGAGAAATAGGCATGATAATATGTTGGGCCTTATGTAAAAGTTGCGTCATTTGAATCGTGCTCCGCCGTTTTCAAGATATAACAAAAGTAAACGTGTTTTTTCATCACCCCTTGTACTCTGATACTACTTTAATAACGCCACAATTGAATAAACTGCTTTAGAAACAAATCAACTCAACCGATAGAAAAACAGTATGACAATTCAAACGAAAATACAGAAATATTACAAAAGTAAGACAGTTATAGTTGAACATTTAATCCGTTCAAAGCAATTCAACATAAGCATATCCATCGTCAGTTTAATACAAGGTATTAGTATAGTACAGATACAATATTGTTACACTTTACCATTTGTAACTTTGAACCAACTATACAAGATAACTTATCTCATAGATAAAAAGTAACTATGTACATGTATATTTATTGCTTCTAAATCGTACTTGGTTGTGTACAGATCGCGGCAATACATGTGAAGATGCCTTTGGCAATGAATTATAAATGCTATTAATAGCTATTTCAATGAAACATATATAACGTCCCTTTTCTTTTAAAAAATAAAAGATATTTTTGGTGAAAATTTATAAAATTAAAACGTCAGATAAGATATTTGTTCATTGATATACTGACATAATAAAATATTTTTTTTTATCATTTTATGATCATGTTATGCAAATTTTTGTAACATGATAAATGTATTAACTTAGATGTATAAATATCTAAATATCAATGCTGATCGTTTTATTATATCACGGCGGTTTACCAGTTAGGTGAATAGGCTCTCGTTTACAAATCCTCCTCCATGAGGTCAACCCACCCACGGATGTATTCTTACAATTGCTTAATCACCGGTCGTTGGGGATTAAGCGCCTTTTCTTATTTACTTACATTTTTTTTATTTACTGTTGCTGTGACTATTATTTTCTTTAACACTCTGTCATAGCTGACAATAATCATGTTATGTTCCTTTTCAAACATTTTTTCTTGTTACATTTTTTCCTATTATTTTATCTGTGTTTCAGACTTCAGTCTTGTTATCTTTGTTTATCTTTTGCTCCACTTATAATAGTTCAGTAAAGATATCACATGATCCGGACAAAATTGCAACAGAAATTCCCTTTATTAACTTTATAAATGAATGATGTGTTTACCAAGGTCATAGATGAATAAATTTGAAGACGAAAAAAGTGAAAATATTGGTATTTGACGAGAACTTGATAAAATATTTTTGTTTATCAATCTGTAATACTTGTTGAGAGAATATTACCTTTGATGTTGATACTGTTGAAAAAAAAAAGTTTTAATGATACTCATTTTAAAGAAAAAAATCGACTACATCTATAAAATAATGATATAATTTCATAGCTATTTTATTGTACATTTAGCATAATCAATTACCCCACCCACCATTATTATACAGTGATTTTTTTCCAAATTTGAAACTGACTAATATTTTTATTTACTAAGTATTGAAAAATATAAAGATAAGATAAATTAATAAAATGTATAACTTCAACAGATATGTCACTATTATCATCAGAAGTAGCAGTAAAGTTAACAGCAGTTACAACAACAATGGCAACAAGTAAATATATTAAGTTATGTCCACATAAAAAAGAAACAAAATAGCAATTGATGGCAAATTACATCTCGACTCAATTATTTTATTTGCAAAATAAATAATCTTAGTAATCTGACGCCACTGTACTAGTTGTCATCCGAGAACATATATACGTTAAAATGTACCTAAAAATTGTATCAAATATATATAGCAGAAATAGTCCGAAATGGCTGGAAATATTCAATATATCTAAATGCGTGAGCAAACGATACATTTTACAAGGCATCGTGTTTCTTATCGTTGAGAGCGAGAAAGAGGATCAGCAGTTACATGTATACCAACTATTTTAATACTCTATCTTTCTTGAGTGCAATTTATAAATTGAAAGCACAATAGAGTATGGCTACATGAAACACTTTTTTCAAAAAGACAACCATACTAGATATAATTGCATTGAAACATGCTCAATCGTGTACGGTATATATATTGTAAAATAGATATGGTGGTTAATTTATGCCATCTTATTTTTTTATTCTTGTAGAGCGGAAAGAAACCCATGACAAAACAGCATATAATACATTTCTCGTTTTGAAATCGCCAATGGATATTAATAAGATCCAGTGAAACATTGTACTTTTGTTATCCTGTCGCTTTACGGCCAATATATTAGAATAGTTAAGAAATATTCTGCTGCAATATTATCTAATTCAACTTAAAATAGTTATATGTTGACTCGTTAAAATAGGTGGGTTGGGTAAGTTCACATACTCAAAGTATTTCAATACATTACGATTCCAAATAATCTAAAATATGTTATTTCAATGTAAAAAAATACTTACAGTTGTAAATCTCTATCACACAAAATAACATCATTAATAATTTCATTTGTGCACAACTAATTTAAGTGGTGACCTTTTTAAAGCTTAACCATTTTTCAGTTATGTGGTGTGTGTGAACTAGTAAATATAAGCTTTCCATCGTCTGATTACGGTAATCTTTTGTATGTTTTGAAGCAATTCATTGTTATACAAAATTGACCTAAAATAACTGTATATTGACTGGACTTTTACATTTTTGCAAATGATGTATTTACTGTTACATTGGTGCAGATGATGTATTTACTGTTGCATTGGTGCAGATGATGTCTTTAACTGTTACATATGTGCAGATGATGTCTTTACTGTAATATTTATAGAGCTGCTTTAATATTAACTATTGCATTTAAATGCAATCCTTCGGAGTTACACGGACATGAGGCAATGTTACACGAGTATACGGCTATGTTAAAGAAACATACGGCAATATGACATGCACACACGGCAATATTACAGGCTAACATGGCAATGTTTTACACATATTTTTTCCAGGTTGACCTCAAATAACCGAAGATTGACTGGACAATATGTCAGTGTTTTTCATACTATGTCCGTAATCTAATCAACTGGATATCTTTATGCTGACCGTCTCCGTGAAAATATTTCCCCGCACTGCGGCAACGTCCAAAAATGTGTTATTGTTTATACAGTCATGGTTTCTTCAAGGTACAATGATTTTTACCTTTGAAATTTGTAAACAGTAGATTCAATTTTAAAGAAGAAAAGTTAATAATAGTTTAAAACAAATAAATTCTATCTTATAAAGAACTAACTGAATTATAAAAAAGTGCTGTAATTAAAGTGTTTAAATGTCTATTGGACGAAATGTATTGGAATGGTCAATGTACAATACCTCATGTACTGTTTAAAGGTGTTACCTTCATTGAAACACGGATAGTGATCGGATAAAACAAGGATAGGGGTATTAAGGTAATATGTTATGAAACTAGTTTTTTTTCTCTAAAAGAAATGGTTAAACTAACAAATATACACTATGAAATCTAATTTATTATGCATTTACTATTGATAATCATATTATGAAGGGTGTTGTAATGAAAAATAATATTGATAAATTGCTCAATAATTCCTCAATGACATGCGCTTTTTCAGAAAAACGTACAATCGTTCAAAAATCATAAAAGTTTTTTGAATCTCAAGTTCAATGTGTCTTTATCTGATATATGCAATTCTATGCTACAGTGAACAGCCGATGATATAACAGGTCACAAATTTGAATAACACCATTTTGAATACATTTTGTTTTGAATGGGGTTTAAGACCATTTTCAACACATTTCAGGTTATATTGTGGTAAATCAAGTTTTACTGGTGGAGGAAGACCTCAGACTGAGTAGAACCACCGTCCTTCCGCAAGTAACTGGAAACTTTCTCACATATTTTTAGCGAGCGGGACTCGAGCCTACGACCTTAACAGTAAGAGGTATGTGATCTTGAGACAGCGCCTTAGACCACTCGGCCACGGAGGACCCCATGTGAATAAATGAAAAGTCAAATTTCATTATGGCTCCTGAAACACTAATTTTGACAGAATTAGTTCGAAAAAATTTAAACTAAAGTTGGGATATTTTGATAATTTATAGTATGTTAAATGGAAGTCGTTAATAATGCTGTAATCTCTTATGAAAATGTCAAATACAATACAATCTTATTGTATTTGAAATTTTCATTTGAGATTACAGTATAATTATTTTTAAATAGCATTCTAAAGACCACGACATTGAGAAACAGTAGCGACCTTTTGTTAAGCATTGTAATGCATGTCTTTGCAAAACACGAAGGTCAAATGCAATCCTAGACTGTTATTATTACAGTTTACTCATATTAAACAACCGTGAAATCAAACATACATACCAGAAGTAAAGTGCACCAGTTTAGCTGCTGCCAGATGTTATGGCAGTATGTATTTTAGTACACAGACATGAATTAGGTTGCAATGATGGCTGGATCAGTCAATAAATTACATCCAATATATTGGCTATTTACCATAGCTAATGTGTTTGAATTGTTCGGTTGATACTGTAGTTCTTTACTCAGAGCAAACTGTCAATGTAACAGAAGATAAATAGGCTCGTAAATTGTTGATCTATTTACTGCTCAACCAACTTATACACTGCACCAAAGTTTATATTTGCTACAAAAAATCCCTCTCACCCGATCTCTTACGTACAAAATGTCTCTTTCACCCGTTCTCCCACGTACACAAATTCTCTCAAGCCAGATCTCCCAACAAAAAGAGTCTATCAAAGGCTCTCCTACGCTCTGTCCGAGCTACAAAAAGTATTCTCCCCCCTCTCCCCCCGTTCTCTCACGTACAAACAGTATCTCCCGCCCGCTTTCCTACGTGCATAAAGTCTCTCCCGTCCGCTCTGCCATGAACATAAAGTCTCTCCCGCTCGCTCTTATACGTACAAAAAATCTCTCCAGCCCGCTTTCTCATCTACAAAGAGTATCTCGAAGTCTCTCCTGCTCGATTTTCCACCTACAAAAAGTCTTTCACGCCCGCTCTCCCACGTAAAAAAATCTCCCCAGCCCGCTCTCCCACGTACAATCAGTCTCTCCCACCTGCTCTCCCACGTACAAAAGTATCTCCTGCCCGCTCTCCCACGTACATAAATGAAAGTTATTGACATTGTTATTAACACATTAACTTTCTTCTAAAATAAGAATACGTTCAGTTCACTAATAGTACATGTACATGAACAAGGGAATTTTTTTTTAAAATTAAACATCCTAAATTGGTGTCATCCTTAATACCATAAATAATCCTAAACCACTGCTTGTCTCGTCTGCTCTTCGAATCACCGTGAGTTCATAATTCTGCTGTCTCCACTTAGTCACAATAAACAGAAAAGCACACATGAACAGTACAACAGTACATGCGCAGTGAATAGTATAAATCAGTGCTGTATGTTAACGCTGTTTCTGAGAGTATCCAAATGACATAAAGTATAAGCACGTTTGTGCAGCATTTCAAATTGATATTAGTCTCATAAATTATTTATACATTCAATTCTGTTTCACCTTTAAATGTTATCAAGACAAAAGAAGAAAACAAACTTATAAGGATGAAAGTTTAGAAAATTAAGAAACAGAGAATATCTCTTGGTTTCGGTGAAATATCAATACATTTTAATTATATTAAAAGCATAATAAAATTAGCATAATATTCTTTATTCACATCACAACTACAATTATAATTAAACAATGGCAACGCAAATAGCAAAACATCACTTTTTACAGGAATATAACATAGAACGAACATATTAATGATACAGTGACTGTAAACTTTCTCCCAAGTCTGTGATTAGACGTTTATAATAAGTATTATTTAACTTTGTATTTATTTTAATCATTTTTATAGTTGTTACATCGCGGCTAGACATTTAATTTTCGCTTGATATAAAAAGAAACTTCAATCTTTTATTTCTCTAAAATAGATTTTCATTAAAATGATATAAAAAACTTAATTGAAAAAACGGAGTATGTAGAATATGCATAAGACGATTTTAAATATGATTTTTGCATAGCGAATTGATGAAAGATATATCGAGTCTTTCGCTTCTTATATATCACCTGTACTGATTTCCGATTTGAGATTGTTATGTCACCTAGAACTCTCGACAACACGTCAAATAACGGATTTTGGGCGAGAAATCATAGCACGGAATCATTATGCATGCGTTTTTCATAATCGGATTTACTTTTTTTGTTATATCTTACAGCGACGTTTTTTGACGTTTCACGACATTTCTTTTTGTTTATTATAAAAACATTTTCTTTAAAAAATTCTTATTTATATTTCTTCTTTAAAGAGTAAAAATAACTGAATGTGATGGTATATATTTAAAATCTCAATTCATTTTTTATTTTCGATAAATGACGATATTTTAAAATTGACGAGATTTTATACGAGATTTTTTGCAATGTACACCAACATCTGACGTAACTTCAAGAATATCTTTTGAAAGGCTTGTCATATAGCTAACATTGTTTTAAAAGGCTTGTCACATAGCTTACATTTTTTTAAAAGGCTTGTCATATAGCTTACATTTATTTGAAAGGCTTGTCATATAGCTAACATTTTTTTGAAAGGCTTGTCATATAGCTAACATTGTTTTTGAAAGGCTTGTCATATAGCTAACACTTTTTTGAAAGGCTTGTCATATAGCTAATATTATTTTTGAAAGGCTTGTCATATAAGCTAACATTTATTTGAAAGTGTTGTCATATAGCTAAAAAATTTGTTGAAAGGCTTGTCATATAGCTTACATTGTTTTGAAAGGCTTATCATATAGCTAACATTGTTTTAAAAGGCTTGTCATATAGCTAACACTTTTTTGAAAGGCTTGTAATATAGTCAACATTATTTTTGAAAGGCTTGTCATATTAGCTAACATTTTTTTGAAAGTGTTGTCATATAGCTAACAATTTTTTGAAAGGCTTGTCATATAGCTAACATTGTTTTGAAAGGCTTGTCATATAGCTAACATTATTTTTGAAAGGCTTGTCATATTAGCTAAAAAAAATTTGAAAGTGTTGTCATATAGCTAACAAATTTTTGAAAGGCTTGTCATAAAGTTAAAACTTTTTCGAAAGGCTTGTCATATAGCTAACATTTTTTTGAAAGGCTTGTTATATAGCTAACATTTTATTGAAAAGCTTGTCATATAGCTAACACTTTTTTCAAAGGGGGGCTCTCAAGGCTTGTCATATAGCTAACATTGTTTTGAAAGGCTTGTCCTATAGCTAACATTTTTTTGAAAGTGTTTTCATACAGCTAACATTTTTTTTGAAAGGCTTGTCATATAGCTTACATTGTTTTGAAAGGCTTGTCATATAGCTAACATTTTTTTTGAAAGGCTTGTCATATAGCTAACATTGCTTTTAAAAGGCTTGTCATATAGCTAACATTGTTTTAAAAGGCTTGTCATATAGCTAATTTTTTTTGAAAGACATGTCATATAGCTATCATTGTTTTAAAAGTCTTGTCATATAGCTAACATTTTTTTTGAAAGGCTTGTCATATAGCTAACATTGTTTTAAAAGACTTGTCATATAGCTAACATTGTTTTAAAAGGATTGTCATATAGCTAACACTTTTTTGAAAGGCTTGTCATATAGCTAACACTTTTTTGAAAGGCTTGTCATATAGCTAACAAATATTTGAAAGGCTTGTCATAAAGTTAAAACTTTTTCGAAAGGCTTGTCATATAGGTAACATTTTATTGAAAGGCTTGTCATATAGCTAACATTTTATTGAAAAGCTTGTCATATAGCTTACATTTTTTTGAAAGGGGGGGTTGTCAAGGCTTGTCATATAGCTAACATTGTTTTGAAAGGCTTGTCATATAGCTAACATTTTTTTGAAAGTGTTTTCATATAGCTAACATTTTTTTTGAAAGGCTTGTCATATAGCTTACATTGTTTTGAAAGGCTTGTCATATAGCTAACGTTTTTTTTTGAAAGGCTTGTCATATAGCTAACATTGTTTTAAAAGGCTTGTCATATAGCTAACATTATTTTTGAAAGGCTTGTGATATAGCCAACACATTTTGAAAGGTTTGTCATATAGCTAACATTTATTTGAAAGGCTTGTCACATAACTAACACGTTTTTGAAAGGCTTGTCATATAGCTAACACTTTTTTGAAAGGCTTGTCATATAGTTAACACCTTTTTGAAAAGCTTGTCATATAGCTAACATTGTTTTGAAAGGCTTGTCATATAGCTTACACTTTTTTGAAAGGCTTGTAATATAGCTAACATTTTTTTTGAAAAGCTTGTCATATAGCTAACACTTTTTTGAAAGGGTTGTCAAGGCTTTTCATATAGCTAACATTGTTTTGAAAGGCTTGTCATATAGCTAACATTGTTTTGAAAGGCTTGTCATATAGCTAACATTTTATGAAAGGCTTGTCATATAGCTAACATTGTTTTGAAAGATTTGTCATATAGCTAACATTGTTTTAAAAGGCTTGTCATATATAGCTAACACTTTTTTGAAATGCTTGTCATATAGCTAACATTATTTTTTAAAGGCTTGTCATATTAGCTAAAATTATTTTGAATGTATTGTCATATAGCTAACATTTTTTTGAAAGGCTTGTCATATAGCTAACATTGTTTTGAAAGGCTTGTCATATAGCTAACAATGTTTTAAAAGGCTTGTCATATAGCTTACACTTTTTTGAAAGGCACGTCATATAGCAAACATTGTTTTAAAAGGCTTGTCATATAGCTAACATTATTTTTGAAAGGCTTGTCATATAGCTTACATTATTTTTGAAAGGCTTGTCATATAGCTAACACAGTTTTGAAAGGCTTGTCATATAGCTAACATTGTTTTAAAAGGGTTGTCATATAGCTCACACTTTTTTGAAAGGCACGTCATATAGCAAACATTGTTTTAAAAGGCTTGTCATATAGCTAACATTATTTTTGAAAGGCTTGTCATATAGCTTACATTATTTTTGAAAGGCTTGTCATATAGCTAACACAGTTTTGAAATACTTGTCATATAGCTAACATTGTTTTAAAAGGCTTGTCATATAGCTAACACTTTTTTGAAAGGGACGTCATATAGCAAACATTGTTTTAAAAGGCTTGTCATATAGCTAACATTATTTTTGAAAGGCTTGTCATACAGCTTACATTATTTTTGAAAGGCTTGTCATATAGCTAACACTTTTTTGAAAGGCTTGTCATATAGCTAACACATTTTTGAAAGGCTTGTCATATAGCTAACAAATATTTGAAAGGCTTGTCATAAAATCAACAATTTTTCGAAAGGCTTGTCATAAAGCTAAAAATTTTTTGAAAGGTTTGTCATATAGCTAACATTTTATTGAAAAGCTTGTCATATAGCTAACACTTTTTTGAAAGGGTTGGTTGTCAAGGCTTGTCATATAGCTTACATTGTTTTGAAAGTCTTGTCATATAGCTAACATTGTTTGAAAGTGTTTTCATATAGCTAACATTTGTTTTGAAAGGCTTGTCATATAGCTAACATTGTTTAGAAAGGCTTGTCATATAGCTAACATTTTTTTTGAAAGGCTTGTCATATAGCTAACATTGTTTTTGAAAGGCTTGTCATATAGCTAACATTGTTTTAAAAAGCTTGTCATATAGCTAACACTTTTTTGAAAGGCTTGTCATATAGCTAACAAATTTTTGAAAGGCTTGTCATATAGTTAACACCTTTTTGAAAAGCTTTTCATATAGCTAACATTGTTTTGAAAGGCTTGTCATATAGCTTACACTTTTTTGAAAGGCTTGTCATATAGCTATCATTATTTTAAAAGGCTTGTCATATAGCTTACATTATTTTTGAAAGGCTTGTCATATAGCTAACATTATTTTTGAAAGCCTTGTCATATAGCTAACATTGTTTTGAAAGACTTGTCACATAGCTAACATTGTTTTAAAAGGGTTGTCATATAGCTAACACTTTTTTGAAAGACATGTCATATAGCTAACATTGTTTTAAAAGGCTTGTCATATAGCTAACATTATTTTTGAAAGGCTTGTCATATAGCTTACATTATTTTTGAAATGCTTGTCATATAGCTAACACATTTTGAAAGGTTTGTCATATAGCTAACATTTATTTGAAAGGCTTGTCACATAGCTAACACTTTTTTGAAAGGCTTGTCATATAGCTTACACTTTTTTGAAAGGCTTGTCATATAGCTAACAAATTTTTGAAAGGCTTGTCATATAGTTAACATCTTTTTGAAAAGCTTTTCATATAGCTAACATTGTTTTGAAAGGCTTGTCATATAGCTTACACTTTTTTGAAAGGCTTGTCATATAGCTAACTTTTTTTTGAAAAGCTTTTCATATAGCTAACATTTTTTGAAAGGCTTGTCATATAGCAAACATTGTTTTGAAAGGCTTGTCATATAGCTAACATTTTTTGAAAGTATTGTCATATAGCTAACATTGTTTTGAAAGGCTTGTCATATAGCTAACATTGTTTTGAAAGGCTTGTCATATAGCTAACATTTTTTGAAAGGCTTGTCATATAGCTAACATTTTTTGAAAGGCTTGTCATATAGCAAACATTGTTTTGAAAGGCTTGTCATATAGCTAACGTTTTTTTGAAAGGCTTGTCATATAGCTAACATTTTTTTGAAAGGCTTGTCATATAGCTAACACTTTTTTGAAAGGCTTTTCATATAGCGAACTTTCTTTTCAATAATGACGGTCGTTGAATAAACAATGGTATATGAGAAAACGAACAGTAAAAATATTCGAAAGAAGGCATGTCATATAGCTAACATTTTTTTGAAAGGCTTGTCATATAGCTAACATTGTTTTTGAAAGGCTTGTCATATAGCTAACATTGTTTTGAAAGGCTTTTCATATAGCTAACATTGTTTTTGAAAGGCTTGTCATATAGCTAACATTTTTTTGAAAGGCTTTCAATAATGACGGTCGTTGAATAAACAATGGTATATGAGAATACAAACAGTAAAAACATTCGAAAGAAGTCACCAAACTTGGTTCTTTCTTAAGAGCAAAATAGCATATTGTTTGTGTAAACAATATAAATGCATGCTAGGGATTGGGCAGGTTTTTTTTACCGGGGCAATATTATATAATTAAGGATTGTTTAATGTTAATATAATGTGAAATACGAAAAATAAACCAACTCACTTTCAGCCGCAACGTAAATCAAAAACGTTTTCGCGCATGTAAGTATATATGTTTATATCACCTTAAGGTCATACAATCAGTCTTGATTGTACTTGCAAATATTTTTTGTCTGTTCACTACAGTATTATACATGTAGATGCAAGCCTCATTATACTTTCAAATATTTACTTTATTATAATACTGGTCTACTCCTTACATGACTTTTTTGTATGTTATGCACGTAATTTAAAATACATTTGAGATAGTGATTAACTAAACCAGTTTGTTTCATGGCGGGTAAATAAAAAAACCAGATTTCCTATTAACCTTCCAGCACTTTTTTTCTAACCAAACAAAGACATCTTCGAAATAAACAGTTTAAGATATATTACGTGACGCTGCAAAAAATATATCAGTACGTAGTATTTGCATTATAATTGACTATTTCAAATTAGTCTACTTTGCTGGAAAATGTTATATGAATTCATCTTTAATAACTTGTTTTGTGAAATATTTTGTTTTTCGTAAACAGTGCCCTGTAAATTATGTATAGTCGTACTATATATATTATCTATACACGACCATCTTCTGAGCAGTATAAACCAGAAAAACTCTTGACAGTGATGTGTATATTTAATTACAACCAACTTGTCACCCACGCATATGTCATTTTCCTGTAATCGCTTTAAGGCAAGTGCATAGACAGAGAACGATAATAACACTCAGGAGACGAACGAGATACTAGCAGATATTTAAGTCGGAGCGAAAAAGCGTTAATGACTGACGAATTGACTGAATATTGCTTTTGCTATATCATTAAGAAAAATGTTTTTTAAGAGTGCCAGCGACACGGTACATAAAATGCAAGTACAATAGTTTAAGCTGTAACAGCACTAAAGTTCTGGTAAATCACAGTATGATATTTTAGTTTTCAAAGCGTGAGTGGTTTAGCATTTTAAACACTGCCGATGTTATACACACAATAATTACTTTTCATAGAACTATATTTACTCAGGTGTACGGATGTGTTATTTTGTCAGTGAAAACACTGTATAAAAAGTTGTAAAAAGCTTGCACATGACAATGTTGAAATTGACTTTTTTGTAACCATTCATTCACTTATACTAACACAGTCATCTTAAGCTATAACCATGTAACATTATTTAATATTTATCATCTAATATGTTTGAAATAGTTAACACTTTATAAAGACTATCTTAATACATGTAGCTTCAAAAATACTTTTTTTTTAAATTAGCATATTTTACCAATGGATAAATATCTTCATACGGTTATGCATTGTCGGATACCCACGTGTGATCCATTCAGATACTTACCATATGGTTGTGCATCGTCTAATACCCACGTGTGATCCATTCCGATACTCTCCATATGGTCGCAACACTGGTTTCATGCAAACGCCGGTTTGATAAGACGTTAATGTAAGCTTTTGTTATGTTCTGTTCAAATAAAGCGACACAGAGCTAGCGTATTTTTATTTTCCCCTGGTTTAATGGATGGAGAGTATCGTAATTGAAACCCGTGGGTATCCGACGATGATGGTTATTTGTCAATAGGTGTATATGCCCAGTAAACCCGAGTTAAAAATTCAATATTGCCGTGTCTCCCTGACAAATCGAACCGCCACGGAATGACATATTAGTGAGAAAGAAGCAAATTCCACATCAAATATCATGAAGCGATACACCGTATTTCTGATGTACATTTTCAATTAACTGTAAATGGGGCTAGTGGCAAGTAAGACACCTATAAAGCATAACATGCTTAATGGATGATGTATATTATATATATCTTGTGAGCTTCAACAACTTGGACAAGAGGAAACAGACATACGCATGCAAGATCACTATGCTTTTATTCTAGTAAAATACTGTTTTGATAGCATTCATGTATTACTCGTTAGTTAACAGAGATAAATATAACAGAGTTCTTAATATTCCTTTATGCAGTTTTATATTAGAATATACATTGAGTTCATTGTGGAATATAATTGTATATCAATTTTAAGTCATTACTTACAATTGTGGAATAACCAGTACAAACGTACATGTACTAATGGAATTTGAGTATCAGTCGTGCTGCCAGTTGGGGATTCGGACTCGTTATTTAAATTACTATTTGATTTACATATTTTACTCGTGCTAATATGTTTAAAAATATAATCAATAAAAATGTATGTTAATTAATAGAAAATCTGAGTCTCCAACTGGCAGCTGGTTGGTAGTTAGCGATTCGCAGCGAATCCTTAACTGGACATTTTAAATCGCCGTCTAGTGAGTATACTCGTTATATTGAAGAACCAACCTTGCACTAGTGTGTTATTTATTATTATTAAATTACTTTTTATTGAATTGATAAGTTAAAAAAAATAAAACAGCGATTTAAAAAAATAAATCCGAATCCCCAACTGGCAGCTGAATCGCCTCCTGGTGAATATACTCATGGTATTGAAGAAATAACGCGGGAACGGTATTTATTTATTGTTATGAACTGTTTTTTTCTATAGAATTGATTAGTTTTCGAAACGAATATCGATTTGAAAAAAAAAACCCGAATCCACAACTGGCCAGTTTGAATCATAGTCTGATGAGTATATTCGCTTTATTGAAGAACTAAACCCCCACTAGTGTGAGTTAATATCATGAATTTGTTTTCAATATTGAATTGATATGTCAAAATAATAAAACAGCAATTTGAAAAAAAAATCCGAATCCCCAACTGGCAGCTGATTGGTAGTTGGCGATTCACCGCGAATCCCCAACTAGAAACTTTGAATCGCCTCATGATGAATATACTCAAGATATTGAAAGAAAAACGCGGGAACGGTGTTTATTTATTGTTATAAACTGTTGTTCTATTGAATTGATGTGTTAAAATAATTAAACAGCGATTTGAAGATAAAAATCCGAATCCCCAACTTACAGCTGGTTGGTAGTTTGCGATCCGCCGCGAATCCCCAACTGAAAATTTTGAATATACTCATGATATTAAAGAAGCAACGCGGGAATGGTGTTAGAAAAACAGTTTAAAACAACAAATAAACACCGTTCCCGCATTTTTTCTTCAATACCATGAGTATATTCATCAGGAGGCGATTCAAAATTTCTAGTTATGGATTCGCCGCGAATCGCCAACTATCAATCGGTAGCCAGTTGGGGATTCGGATTTTTTTTTTAAATCGTTGTTTTATTATTTTAACATATCAGTTCAATAAATAAATGAAAAAAGATAACATCGGCGGTAATTTTGGTTCTTCAATAAAACGATTATACTCACCAGACGTTGATTTAAAATGGCTATTTGGGGATTCGGCTTTCTTTTAAAATCGATATTTGTTTCTGAAAACTAATCAATTCAATAAAAAAAACAAGTTGAAAAAGATAAATAACACACCTGTGCCGGGTTGGTTCTTCAATATACCTAGTGTACTCACCAGACGGCGATTCAAAATTTCCACTTCCTTCTTCAAATCGATATTTGTTTTTAGAAAAACAAATCAATTCTATAGAAAAACTGTTTAAACCAATAAATAAACACCGTTCCCGCGTTTTTCCTTCAATATCATGAGTATATCCATAAAGAGGTGATTCAAAATTTCAGTCGATAAGGGATTCGCCGCGAATAGCCAACTACCAGCCAGCTGCCTGTTGAGGATTCAGATTTTATATTAATTTACATATATTTTTTATTGATTATATTTTTAAACATATAAACATAAGTAAAATATGTAAAAATTAATAGTAATTATAATAACGAATCCGAATCCCCAACTGGCAACTGGTCGGTAGTTGGTTATTCGAATCCCCAACTTCCAACTGCGAACTACCTACTAACTTTATATTCATATTATAAACTTAATATAAACTTATATTGTACGTATATTACAATTATAAAAAAACACTAAGGGCGAAAATTCACAACCCTGTATCTGTAGAAAAAATTCCAGACTGTTATATATAATTCATTGAATACATCAGTCAGCGTTTCAAATTAAACCAATTATATGTGTTTCAGCATACGTGAACAGTGTTATGCAAGACACCTATGTTACAGCAGACAGACCATTGGACATTACGGTGTCTGTCTAACCTTTAATGGTACGTGTTATTTGAAGGTAATTTGAGAAGCATATAGAAAAATATAAAAAGAAAATTACGTCCAGACTTCAGAGGGATTACAGTTTTTGAGGAAAGAGAAACCATGAACAAGTCGTATCCAAAAGTACGGATATGTCTACCCAAACCGAAAAAAAAGGAATGGACGAGTATTTATTTTGAATAACAAACACATTGGAATAATTATGTTAGCTCAGTCCAGGATGAGGTACGATATATCGCACCAGTAAAATATTAACAATCATTTACCGGGAGGCGAGTAAACTCAAATACTACCATAGAGTTTTCCATAGATATACTCGTACATTGTAACATTTTCTAGAATGTGTGCATAGTCCTAGTCTCCAAAATCCTATATGATTATATTATTATAGTTGATTTTTCTGTCATAAAATATATGTGTATGCATGCATTTTACCGCGTGTTGCCTTCTCAAATTGGTGACGCTAATTGTTATCGTGGCGAATTATATTATATCTAACCTATTTGTGTCATCACAGTTGTCCCTATGAAATGATTGAAATATGAAATAAGATTAAACCTGTGATATCTGATATGTATTTGACCGAAATTGACAAACATATTTATTAAGAGAAAGAGGGTTCTACGTCAGTATACGAAAATTACTGTTGTTTACATGATACACCACTAAATGCTGAGTTTAGTGTGATGTTCTACTGCGCCAATGCCATAGTTAATGGATTGAAAAGTGTTACCATGTTACTTTAACAATCATGAATTAATGTGATGCAAAAGTCTGTTAACATTTTTGGTGTAATTACGAGCAATATATTACTGATAGTTTGGTTGTAAAGTTTCGTCACAAACCAAAATTACCAACAACTTTAGAGATTAACTCTATACAGGGGTACACCTCGTATGCATGTGGAGGGTTGCGAGTTCGGACTCCGGCTGGGTCATACCAGATACTTGAAATATTGTACTTGATGTTTCACCGCTTGGCGCTCAGCATTACGAGGATAGTTCTAGGTCTGGTCGGCCCGGTGTCAGTATAAATGTGACTGGGCGGATATCATACCATGTGTCTGCGGTATGATACTCCAGTGTGGCAGCGTTCAGAATACTGTCTCAAGTCGACACCGTCGCGATAAATCTGAAACATTGATGAAAGCGACTTTAACACCATATAACAACAACTTAATATAAAGAGTAGATCCACTCATTAATTAAAAACTGACCATAATAGTAATATGACGAATCAAGTAGATGATCAATGAATATACGTATGAACAATCTATACGCTATGTATATCAATATATATATATATTAGTCTGTCAAAATCAAAAATCCTCTATCATGATCAACTTTTTAACAAACCTTTTCATGAGAAAAAAAACAAAATATAATTATAGTAAATAGTATTACACTCAATAAAAATTATTATAGGTTACGTTGATTTATTGATATTTTGTCATTTCGAGTTTATACATTTCATATTTTAAATTAGTATTGACGAAAAATCAATCAAATTCACACGTAACCGATTAAAATATCTGTTGAGCGTATTTACTAGTATATTTATTTTCGTCACGGAACTTTTTCATTTAAGCCTATATGCAAGGTTGTCGTTCATTTTTCCACGAACGCATACCAGGAACCGTAATGTAGCTTTGAATATAGATATAGATAAAATTGCCATATCCCGAAACATGCATAATGACGTCAAACATGCGTGGCATTAATGTTTGACCGAAATATAAAACCTATACTATTCCAGTATCAAAGGAAAGTCCTCCTGTCTAATTAATATGTTATGTCAGTCTGAAGTAAAAAATATCGTGACTTGTTGGAATGACTTGTAGTGCGGCTATTAAGAGTCCTTGGATTAATTTAAAACCAGACGTTGAATTTTTAATTTAAATAAACATCGCCATCACGATGATATAAACGTGCTAATGATGGCCGGCCTATTGTCAGAATAACGTGATTTGGTGTGGCGTCTTTTCATGTTCTAATTTAGTGGTTTATTAATGCGTTTTAATGCCAGGTAAAACGATACTATAGTCGTTAACAGTGTGGTATATGATTATGTATTTTACCAGTGCTCGGTCACCCGTTGTCAGAACAACGTGACTCGGGGAAATAATCTGAAAAAGGTGGTTGTATATTTTATGGCATATTTATATGCTGTTCCTAAAATATGAACGAAATTTTGATATACAAATAAATCACATTGTAAAATGGCATACTTAGTATAAACATGTATACACAACGTTTTACTTTGATTATAATTGCAAATAAATCAATATTTTTAATTTGCCACTTCAAATTCATACCAACTCCTCCGACGATTTTATCTGGCAACTGGGAGAGGTATAAATGTGGTGTCAACCTCTGTCAATGTGCACTGCTGCGTGTAAAACTCGCTGGAGAATAACATGTGTGCAAAACCTAAAAGCAAAATAAAGAAAGTTCACCATGTTATCACATTTCATCAACTTTGACCTATACATAAAAAACACAACCTAATCATCAAATTGAGACAAGACGTTATTAAAGTAAACATTGATTTGCAGTTTGAAAGTATTTTATCAACAAAACAAACATACACACTCACACGGTATAAACAATCTATTTCGTGACACAGTTTTAGTTATTACTGTAACAATCAACCAACATTTAACAATTCAACAATACAGTAATACCCTTATTTTAATGCCTGTTGCTGAGGATTCATTTTAAAGCATTGAGTATCTTAAAACGTAATGAGAGATCGAAACGAGTATCCATTGTGTAAAGTAAGAAGAGACAGGTGTGCGCAAACCAGAAACTTCTAAGGGGGCAGATACAGTTTCAGACATGAAGGTTTATCGTACTGCCTCATAGATTGTTTATGTCAGGCGCACCGTGTATTCAATTTGGTAAGAGGAACACATATTAACAATTAATGACAATTAAATGTACGCATACAATTAGACTATGTCGATCTAGAGACCTATCATACATTAACTGCAACACACACGAAGGCAATGTATAGGCTAATGAAAAAGAACAGTAAGTACATTCCAAACATACAGGAGAAATGATATTAAAAAATCATCGCCCTATATGATCTAAGTGAAATCGCAGAAACCATAAAAACAGCAGGCAATGTTAAAATAGAAATTTAGAGTAAGACTAGACGGAGATAAAGATAATTATTAATTTAAAGAGTTTAAACTTTATGATACAGATGGCAGTCGTCACACCAAATTCCTTTAACAAGCATTTCAAAGAAATTCAGCAAAATCATATGTGTTTATCGAGATTTTACTAATGCATGTATAAGAAAAGTGTTATAAAGGGATACTGGTTTTATATATACACACACCATACTGGTTATTCATAATTATAAATATAAATATAAAAATAAAAACACACATTCGGCTACCTTTCATTGCAGTTCTAGCAAGTTTGTAAAGAAATGGAGTGTCAGCGGAACATCCATGCGTGATACAGCATCTCCCAGAAGAAAGACTCTTTCATGGATGTTTTGTAGAAGTATTCACATGCAATAGCGTATGAGATTATTCATTCGTCTGTGAAAAAGTTTTCGAAGGAATTACACATCAATACTTATTTGGGACAAAAAAGTTAAAAATGTGAAAAAGGTCCAACAATCAAACACACTGTTAGCTGCCTCTTTCAAGTCTCAGTACACGGTTGAATTTTGTTCTTTGTTCTGTATTAATTGGTCTAGGATTTCCACAGTAAAACAGTCACATAGAAATCGTTTTTAAAGTATCATTATCTGTAGCAGAAATGTATTTGCACATGTATACAAATGCATGATAACTGATTGGTTAACCAGCTTGTAATTTGTTCGAAATAACGGGAACCAATAACCAATAGCCAATCAACACATATTATGGATATTAAAATAGAGTAAGACAACACTTCGGGAAACGTTCGCATCATCCTCCTTTTCTTAGACGTATACATTTATGATAATTTACACAAAAATGTTTCTCATCAATTTTATATGGATGCACTTTCAGGAATAACAAAAAAAATAATCCCTGAATGAAATCATGATTTAGGTGTATGCCAATAAAACCCATACGACTCCAATATCAGGAGCCAGATAACAATTAATCATATTGTATGTTCCCCATTGTTTCGCAAAAAAAATCAACATTATATATTCATTTGAACGAAATGTTGCATATCCCAATAATAACGACTGTCAATGTTTAGACATATAGACATATAGATATATAGACATATAATCATATAGTCATATAGATATATAAACATATAGACATATAGACATATAGACATATAAACATATATACATATAGACATATAGTGATATAGATATATAAACATATAGACATATAGACATATAGACATATAAACATATAGACATATAGACATATAGATATATAGACATATAAACATATAGACATATAGACATAAAGACATATAAACATATAGACATATAGACATATAGACATATAGACAGATGTTATCCGACCATGATTAGTTCGTGACAGTAAGCCTACTAAAGCTTGTATATTGAAGGACAATATGTAATGTAAAAAATTTGATAAATGTTGACAATTCTGTGGTCCTATTAAGAGACAAAACATATTTATTAAGATTTATAAATGACTGATTGTGATCTTCTCATTTTGTTTACTGACATAAATTCCCTGTTACTAGATCAGGCAATAGCATATAACTTTATTTCAAACAGGAGACGCATCGTTCAAAGAAATGAGGCAGTCGCACAATGTATACATTACAATGTTCCAAAACGAGACACACAGATGCGCTGTGATTCCTTCATTGGAATGGGTCTTGATATAACGTACAGAATGATAGACAGATTTACTTCGGGTATAACTGTACATACTAAACATTGCAAGAAGTTGATGCATGAGCGGTATAGCACCAATGATATAGTAAGTATAACGAGACACACATGTTAAATGGAGTATATCAGGATATAGGAAGTATAACGAGACACACATGTTAAATGGAGTATATCAGGATATAGTAAGTATAACGATACACATATGTTAAAGGGAGTATATCAGGATGAGGTAAGTATAACGATACACACATGTTAAAGGGAGTATATCAGGATACAGTAAGTATAAAGATACACACATGTCAAAGTGAGTATATCAGGATATAGTAAGTATAACGATACACACATGTTAAAGGGAGTATATCAGGATATAGTAAGTATAACGATATACACATGTTAAAGGGAGTATATCAGGATATAGTAAGTATAACGATACACACATGTTGAAGGGAGTATATCAGGATATAGTAAGTATAACGATACACACATGTTAAAGGGAGTATATCAGGATATAGTAAGTATAACGATACACACATGTCAAAGGGAGTATATCAGGATATAGTAAGTATAACGATACACACATGTCAAAGTGAGTATATCTGGATATAGTAAGTATAACGATACACACATGTTAAAGGGAGTATATCAGGATATAGTAAGTATAACGATACACACATGTTAAAGGGAGTATATCAGGATATAGTAAGTATAACGATACACACATGTTAAAGGGAGTATATCTGGATATAGTAAGTATAACGATACAAACATGTTAAAGGGGGTATATCAGGATATAGTAAGTATAACGATACACACATGTCAAAGTGAGTATATCAGGATATAGTAAGTATAACGATACACACATGTTAAAGGGGGTATATCAGGATATAGTAAGTATAACGATACAAACATGTTAAAGGGAGTATATCAGGATATAGTAAGTATAACGATACACACATGTTAAAGGGAGTATATCTTGATATAGTAAGTATAACGATACAAACATGTCAAAGGGGGTATATCAGGATATAGTAAGTATAACGATACACACATGTCAAAGGGAGTATATCAGGATATAGTTAGTATAACGATACACACATGTTAAAGGGGGTATATCAGGATATAGTAAGTATAACGATACAAACATGTTAAAGGGGGTATATCAGGATATAGTAAGTATAACGATACAAACATGTTAAAGGGTGTATATCAGGATATAGTAAGTATAACGATACACACATGTTAAAGGGAGTATATCAGGATATAGTAAGTATAACGATACACACATGTTAAAGGGAGTATATCAGGATATAGTAAGTATAACGATACACACATGTTAAAGGGAGTATATCAGGATATAGTAAGTATAACGATACACACATGTTAAAGGGAGTATATCAGGATATAGTAAGTATAACGATACAAACATGTTAAAGGGGGTATATCAGGATATAGTAAGTATAACGATACAAACATGTTAAAGGGGGTATATCAGGATATAGTAAGTATAACGATACAAACATGTTAAAGGGAGTATATCAGGATATAGTAAGTATAACGATACAAACATGTTTAAGGGAGTATATCAGGATATAGTAAGTATAACGATACACACATGTTAAAGGGAGTATATCAGGATATAGTAAGTATAACGATACACACATGTTAAAGGGAGTATATCTGGATATAGTTAGTATAACGATACACACATGTTAAAGGGAGTATATCAGGATATAGTAAGTATAACGATACACACATGCCAAAGGGGGTATATCAGGATATAGTAAGTATAACGATACAAACATGTTAAAGCGGGTATATCAGGATATAGTAAGTATAACGATACAAACATGTTAAAGGGAGTATATCAGGATATAGTAAGTATAACGATACACACATGTTAAAGGGAGTATATCAGGATATAGTAAGTATAACGATACACACATGTCAAAGGGAGTATATCAGGATATAGTAAGTATAACGATACACACATGTCAAAGTGAGTATATCTGGATATAGTAAGTATAACGATACACACATGTTAAAGGGAGTATATCAGGATATAGTAAGTATAACGATACACACATGCCAAAGTGAGTATATCAGGATATAGTAAGTATAACGATACACACATGCCAAAGTGAGTATATCAGGATATAGTAAGTATAACGATACACACATGTTAAAGGGAGTATATCAGGATGTAGTAAGTATAACGATACACACATGTTAAAGGGAGTATATCAGGATATAGTAAGTATAACGATACAAACATGTTAAAGGGGGTATATCAGAATATAGTAAGTATAACGATACACACATGCCAAAGGGGGTATATCAGGATATAGTAAGTATAACGATACACACATGTTAAAGGGAGTATATCAGGATATAGTAAGTATAACGATACAAACATGTTAAAGGGAGTATATCAGGATATAGTAAGTATAACGATACACACATGTCAAAGGGAGTATATCAGGATATAGTAAGTATAACGATACAAACATGTTAAAGGGGGTATATCAGGATATAGTAAGTATAACGATACACACATGCCAAAGGGGGTATATCAGGATATAGTAAGTATAACGATACACACATGTTAAAGTGAGTATATCAGGATATAGTAAGTATAACGATACACACATGTTAAAGGGAGTATATCAGGATATAGTAAGTATAACGATACACACATGTCAAAGTGAGTATATCAGGATATAGTAAGTATAACGATACACACATGTTAAAGGGAGTATGTCAGGATATAGTAAGTATAACGATACAAACATGTTAAAGGGGGTATATCAGGATGTAGTAAGTATAACGATACAAACATGTTAAAGGGAGTATATCAGGATGTAGTAAGTATAACGATACACACATGTTAAAGGGAGTATATCAGGATATAGTAAGTATAACGATACACACATGTTAAAGGGAGTATATCAGGATATAGTAAGTATAACGATACACACATGCCAAAGGGGGTATATCAGGATATAGTAAGTATAACGATACACACATGTCAAAGGGGGTATATCAGGATATAGTAAGTATAACGATACACACATGCCAAAGGGGGTATATCAGGATATAGTAAGTATAACGATACACACATGCCAAAGGGGGTATATCAGGATATAGTAAGTATAACGATACACACATGTCAAAGGGAGTATATCAGGATATAGTAAGTATAACGATACACACATGTCAAAGTCAGTATATCTGGATATAGTAAGTATAACGATACACACATGTTAAAGGGAGTATATCAGGATATAGTAAGTATAACGATACACACATGTTAAAGGGGGTATATCAGGATATAGTAAGTATAACGATACACACATGTCAAAGGGAGTATATCAGGATATAGTAAGTATAACGATACACACATGTCAAAGTGAGTATATCTGGATATAGTAAGTATAACGATACACACATGTTAAAGGGAGTATATCAGGATATAGTAAGTATAACGATACACACATGCCAAAGGGGGTATATCAGGATATAGTAAGTATAACGATACACACATGTCAAAGGGAGTATATCAGGATATAGTAAGTATAACGATACACACATGTTAAAGGGGGTATATCAGGATATAGTAAGTATAACGCTACACACATGTTAAAGAGAGTATATCAGGATATAGTAAGTATAACGATACACACATGTTAAAGGGAGTATATCAGGATTTTCAAAAATTTGAAATTGGCCAAAATCGTTTTTTAATATATCATGTCTATATATACTCAGTGGACCCGTATTGCCAAAAGGATATCTATTTAAACATGCCAATATAATATATTACAAATGGGTTTCCTAGCTTGGGCTTTGCACCAAGGTTAGATTAAGATAGATTTTCCGCTTCATTTACACCATATTTTATGGCATATTAAACGAGTCACATAATTTCATTTCGATTTCAATTTGGTCTGCCATACTGGTTTGCATGTTGTAAACGTGTTTTCATCTTAAATGAGTCCGACTGATGATGTGAAGGTCATCAAGCAGTATATAGGCGATGTCTTTTTTAAGAATGAGGATTTCGTTTCAAGTTTACCAATCCGATCGAATCGTCGATTTTGTCACATTTTGGTGGATTTGATATACCAAACTAATTAGATTTCATTTTTTTTCTGAAAATGAGTCTGAAGCTTTTAATACATTTTAAAAATATTTAAGACATTGTGTATGTTTTTCCATGATAAATCCATTTAGTAGGCCAAGAATTACACAACAATACCTAGAATAACATAAAAAAGAGAAAACGATCTTTCTCTTACTTGTGGTCGTCAATATTTCTACGCAACTGAAATACGTTCTTAGAAACAAATAATGAGGCTAAACCGACTGCTTAAGGTATCTCTTACTATGGATATTTGTTTAAACTGTGTGAAAGATTCACTTAAGGAAGAAAATATATTTACCAATCTATTTCATGTATATTTTATTTTAAATACTACATATTTCATCTAAATATACGACATATTTAAGCACATATTCCTAAATGATTAATATTCAATATCCCGATACAGTGTTCTAAGTCGTAACGGCATTTAAATTGTTATTCCTACTTTACGACTCGTTATTTGTCTCATGTATACCAATTAGCGTAATGTCACATGCACACGATTGTTAAATGTTTTTGTTTTGGATGATTATATACACTAAACTTGAAATACGATGTTAATTAACAGTATTTTAAAGCTCCATTGGTAATTCTGAAAATTTGAATCACGCGATAATTCTTCAAATACTTAGTTTGAATTATAATCAAATGACATTTACGCGATCCATACGTTTTCATCTTCTTATACAGTTGCTGTATGAGGGATTAAATTTTCATCGATATCTCGTGAAGAAATAGCATATAGATACGATTTACGTGACAACTGTAAATAAGTCTTCGTCTAAATAATTCAGACTGGTAATTCATTTCATTTTTTTAAATATTTCTCTTCAGTCAGTAAACTCAAGAAAATGTTTTACAACTCGGTTTATCATAAGTAGTATCGCTGTTGTATCGGGTTTGTATTTAGCCAATCGTAATTGTGGTGTACTTTGGATGCATCATTTTTGGGTGCATTCTTAAATACGCATTTGTTAGACAGGATCAGTTATATATCATGCATACAGCATGCAGTTAAACCTTGTTCATGCGAACGCATTAAATCCGTCTTTGTATTATGAACGTATTGTGATCTCCAAGTATTAATAAGTGAACAATTAAACATACGAAAGCACAAATATTGTTTAAAATTACAAAGCCAGTGATGTCACGCTAGTTTTGAGATTTTGAGTGAAAGTTCCTACCAAATACAGATTGATGTTTCCATGGTGTTTTCTTGTATTATACGGATAAATACTGATAACAAATACAATCAAAAATTCTCAAATAAAGTACACATAAACCATTAACAAGAATACAAAGCTGCATATTTCAATTATATGATTGTGCAAAGGACATTTTGAAAATGCGATGTGTTCCATTACAGTTTCAAATGAATGCAAATGTAGTACATGTACATTTCGCAACACAATCCAAACATTAATATAAACTTCTAAAATAGACAATCTTAAATAAAATGAAAAACATGAAATTGTTGTTAAAGTATAGCATATGTCCTTCTGATCTCTTATATCATATATATATTATATTCCAGGAACACTTAAATAATTAAATATGTTGTAAAGTTCTATAGCTTTTATTCTATTAAACAAAAAAGTATAATAATGTATACTGAACGCAACAGCTAACCCGCCAACTGGCATTTAATGCATTTTCTCAAAAAGTATCTCGCCTCCTGACATTGTATATATTTGCAGTTTACACATGAATGAGGAAGGGCAACTCGGCTATGTAAAGTAAGTACATATTTGTCTATTTTTGTCGTTACAAATTTTTAATAACGCTACTTAATTTTTTGACAAAGAAATTGGACATAAAAAAGTGGCGGATTTGGCTGTTTCATTCAGTAAACTTCGATATGGTGATGAATAGTATTCTTGAAATGCGCTTTTATTTTAACAATATTTATCTGTCTGTGCTAAAGAGAATTTATTGATCTAGATTATTTATCAAATTCACGTTTTTAGATATAAAACACATAAGACAAAAAAAAAACAAAGCTATCATGACATATGACAGTATGCGTTTTATTGTTTACCAAAAGAAGCCAGTGTATTTCTGTCAGTACCAACACCACATCTGACCAACTTTTCTTGTCATTTGATGTAAATATATATAAAGCTTGGTGTAACTTCTGATTAAGATAAACAGCACATCTTCTTTTGATTGACTGACAAAACTCCCTTACATTAAATCATCCATAACACTTCGGTTATTCTTTGTATAAACTGCGTTATCATCATACAAAGCGTATTTTACAAAATGGTGAAAACACGATAGATTTTTTTTGTTTCTAATAAAGAGAGAAATGGTATATTTGAGAAAACCAATATCGAAATGTAAATATTCTATTGCTGCCAGTAAAGCTGCTATTGACAGAATCACTGTTTGAAGCTTTTAAACGGAAACCGCAACAACACACATTAAATGGCTATGTATAAAATCATTATAACAAAGTAGACGTTTGTAGCATCTTAAGATATGAATTAAGACTGGAAGCTTGGAAACAATTTTGAGAAAAATATATGTGAAACACTGAAGGATAATATCGTCTTTTAATATCCCGAAACAACCGTTACGTATGATGGGGAATATTGATTGGTTGATTGGTTAACCAATAATCCCACAAACGCCATATACGCAAGGACATGTAACTGATAGCTTTACCACTTGAATCAGCGATGAGACGAATGACAATGAAACGCAGTGTTGTATATCAATCATCACATAGACTATTGCCGGGAGGAGATTCAAACTCACGACCGCTGGATTGATAGTCGGACATGTTACCAACTGAGATAGTCGGGCCCGGCTGCTGGAGAAAAAGTAATATAAGTTGGCATATTAGTTCTCTTATTTTTATAACTTTATATTGAAGTTATTTTTTATTTTTTATCATGGTGTTGGTTGACCATTATCTTACAGGAAGCGATACTGAAATATGAAGCTGATATGAGTTTTAATTTTTAATTTTGTTTCTAATTCGGCCTCATTTTAAACCTTGTGGCTGAATAAAGCGTGATCAGGTTGTTTACATATTATTACCATACACAATGAAAAGAATCTAAGTACAGTGAAATAAAACAAATCCATGGATGTTTTGTTAAAGACTACGATAAAAATATTTTTGAAATAGCACATTTTTTTTGCAGGTATCATCGGATCAATCCATCT